>CANNZV010004693.1:0-37018 GCA_947561585.1 Caprella mutica
GATCACTTCGGTAATGACACTCTATGGACATTTCAGCAAGACGGCGCGACTTCACATACTGCAAATGTCACTCAAAACTGGTGCCATGACCATCTTCCACGGTTTTGGTCCAAAGAAATGTGGCCTCCCTGCTCCCCAGATGTTAATCCTATGGACTTTTCGGTATGGTCCATTCTTGAATCAAAGGCCTGTGGTAAATTCCATCGCAGTGTGGATGATTTAAAGCGTTCGCTCCAGAGATCTTGGGAGGAAATTTCACAAGAACAGTTGCGTGCCGCAGTAGGAGGAGTTCGGAGGAGATTTGAGGCTGTTATTAAAAACAAGAGGGGACATTTTGAATAAATTTATGATTTTTGAATTCTTAAAACCCTTATGTAATAATACAGAACTGTAAATTATTAAATATATTTTTCGTTGGATTATAATATGCACTTTCATTTGCTTCCCAAACTTACGCCCCACCCTGTACTAATATGTGTGCATCGGGGGCACATACATACCGTGAGCCAGGTTATTAAACAATCATGGAGTGTGCAGTGCAATAAACTAGAGATTTATGTTGACAGTTTCAAAATAATCGTCATTTATTTTTTGTCAACTGACTTTTAGGAAGAACTTCATATATTTATATGTAAATTAAGATTAATTTGAAACTCACAATATAAATGACCGTTATGCACATATGTAGTTTGCTGTATCCGTTAGATTGTTGTCCTGCACCCTTACTGCATTCTTTAATGACGAGACGAGGGAGTTCAGGGAGCTGCACACCCCATCTTTATACATACATTAGGGTGATTGAAAAAATATGACTATTTTAAATTTCACGATTTTTTTATTTCTTGGTTTAAATTGTTTAAATGAAAGAAAAAAATCGTTTTTGGGATGTAGTTCGACCTTTGCAATCTCGGATCTCTCCCATTTGACCCCTCCAAATTTAATATAAATTTGTTTCTTCATAATTATGTACATTTGTCCATAGAATCCAAATTCATAACCATTTTTTGAAGAAACTAATATTTTTTGAGATATGAGGGTTTAAATTTATTTATTTCCTATGTATTACTGATGGATTGAGAATTTATTGGGGAACGACACACTCCCCATTACACACATATCAGTATTGAAGTAATAAATATAAAGTATAACTGAAACTGGAAATATTCGATATAATTTATGTATGTCCTATTTATGTTATGTATGTATGTATTTAGCCCCCCTGCCATGTCATTAATCAATCATGAAATGTGCAGTACACTAAACTAGACGATAAAACAAACTATATTACAGTTTCATGTAAGAAATCCTTAATGTTTAAGTAATTTCAATGAAAACATGAGTTTTTTCAAAGTTCTCAATGGGAAAGATCCAAAATTTCCATATTATTAAAAAAATGTTGATTTTTTTTTTCAAATATATTTCTTTATTGTCGGAAGTTAATGCACATTAATAGAAAAAACTGATGAAATACATTATTTTACCCAAATATCTAGGTGTATATGATACGTAGTACCTACGGCAGCCACATGGGATAGTTGATAGTTTCAATATCAATGATGTTGTTACATAATAAAGTAATTGGTATGATAGGCCTACAGAGGAAACTTTTCATGTATCTCATGGATTTTAGAGAAATCTTGAAATATTCAACTCTCAGGCCTCACGTCTGTTTTTGGAATTTTGACTTTACTTGTATTCTTACTAGTATTTACTAGAAATTTTTACTATAGTATCGTTTTTATAACCAGCATGAAGCAATTAAGAAAAGAATTGTGAAGTTTTTTACGAAAACTTTCTTTCCTTCATTTTGAATCACCCTAACATACAAATAGTAGTATTCGATTAAATATTTTAACGCACACTCGTTATTAGGGGGTTAAAGGAGTTTAAAAACGTGTAAGGCTAATGACATAGTAGACGCGAAAAACCGTTGTAGCCAGCAGCAGCGGCGAAAAATTCCCGGTAGCATGTGTAATCATATGGGACGTGACATATTAGAGAAACCGACCTCGTGCGCGGTCGCAGCTGTCTGTTTCGTTTTCTCCCACTTGTGTTGACGAGAAAAATCAAACCGCGACCGCACGCGGTATTCAGAGTCAACACATGTTAAGCTATGGCTACTGACATACTATGCTGCGTGCGGCAGCGGGGAAAACGCTAAATTAGTCACATCAATCCTACGTTAATGTTCGAATAACATTAAATGTGGCTAAATTAGCCACGGGGACTTCTCAATAGTCAGACGCCCCATTAGTCCGACGCCCCAATAGTCCGACAGTTACATCTTTCTGTGTTATTTTTCGTTTTTTTTGTTGATTAAAATGATCAATTAATAACTAATCTCAATAATAAGATAATTTTTCATTTCTTTGATTTTTAAAATTTTATAGTACTCTTTTATTTTACTTTATTTCTAATATCAATTTATGATGCGATCCCTCATTCAATTTCATCATTTAATGTAGTTTGTTGTAACCGCTAGTTTGTTGTACTGCACACTTCCTGATTGTTTAATGACCTGACAAGGGGGGGAGGGGCGGCACGCCACCCGATATACATATATTTTATGTTAAATTAGTAATAAACTACAAAAGTGTCGAGCTAGTGGGGCGTCGGACTACTGAATAGTAACCTTAGACACATCCGCACTGGAAATCGATTTACAGGTCATAGTATGTCAGGTTAAAAATTTTACGGTTTGCCGCTGCCAAGCGTGGCAGCGACCAACCGTTACAACATACTGCATAGTATGTCATAAGCCTAATGCATTCTCAAGATTGTGCAAATAGGCAAATTGTGCTGAATTATTGCATAGTATAGCACTTCTTCACTCTTCTAAATACAAACTAGAGAATAGTAAGCGATGTTTTAATCTCCGAACATTTGTGCATTGAAATTCAAAATTATATTAAAACTATATGAATCACACAGGACTGCTCAACAATAGAGACACATCATTTTATGTATAATAATTCTCAATATATTAACAATATTAGCTCTTCATTCTTTATAGTGGGATTTGGTCTGTGAGAGACATTACTTGAAGTCACTCGTACAGAGCATCTTCATGGCTGGTGTACTGATGTCATCTCCCATCAGTGGATATATTTCAGATAGGTGTGTGTTATTTCATATAACATGATATTTAATGTTTTATTTCATGTTTGAAACACATTACTTTTAGACCATTAGCGAAGTAATATTATTTGTTTGTTCCATTAGATACGGAAGGAAGAGAAACTACACGTACTCCCTCATAGTGTTGATCATAAGTGCTTTATTAGCTTCGGTTGTCACGTGGTACCCCGCCTTTCTTGCCCTCAGATTCATCATCGCCTTCACTGCTTATTGCGTAAATCAATCGTCCTACGTACTTGGTATTCCTAATTTCATTCTGATGATGATAAAATTATGCATATAATAATATCAATATTACCCATGGCCTACTTAACTATAGTATTCTATGATTAAATAAAGTTAAGTAATTATAAGTATAGTTTAAGTAGGCCATGTTAATGTATTACCTGTATGTGAAAAATTGTATGTAAATATCTTAAGCTTTGCAATAAACCACGATTTACACCAGGATATATATAGACTATTTAGGGTATACTCTTCTGCGATTCAATCCGTCAACGTTTTCTCCAGTTACTTAACGAACGATGTAAAATTTTGACGATCAAAAAGTTATTTCGCAATGTAATTCGTTTTCGTGAAGTCTATTTCTTTGTATGTAGACAAAATGGTGCAATGTTATGTATATGGATGTTTTGGGAATCGGAGTAAAGATAAATCTATTTTTTCTTCTTCCAAAATAAGTTTCTCAACCATACAGTAAGATATCTATACTAGATCGTTTAGCTGTTCATGCAATAACTGTTTTGAAATTTCTTTCTTGATTGATATAAATAGTATTATTATTCTTGATTTACTCGACATAACATTTAATAATAACTCTTAACTTGATACTCGATCATCGGTGGCTGCGGGTTACTGAAATCAGGATCCTATTTTCTACACATTAATAATTAAATTACACATTTTGGTCAATCAATCTTTACAATTGAAATAAATTAAAATACTTTGATTTCATTGCATAGAATTCCTTGAAATTGATTATAAAGAACCTGTTATTTAAACTGAAACGTGAGGTTTTGAAGTGCTGGGTAACTGAATAAGTTGATGAGGGTAAATAAAGTAGTGGACAAAATATAAAGGTAGGCAAAAACAAGTTATCTAAATCTTGAATATCATAAAAAGTAAAAAACACACATTATGTATTCGTATGAAATTTCAAAGCATTTGGACAAATATTCTAGGAATAGTTTTATATTACCCTTCAAACACTAAATTTTGCTCTGGTCAAAAGTTAAGGGTAGCCATCATAAACTTTGAAATATTCGCTGATATTGGCAATTAACTTAATAATTTGTGAATAATTCTTTTCTATACCACTTCGATACATGTTCTACCACAAAATTCTACAATTTTGGCACAATATGAAGGAGTTATCCATCTTCTATTCATCCTCGAGAAATGAACGCAATTCTTCCACATTTGTTGTGTTTCTTCTCTTAGTACAGTTTCCAATTATTATTCTAACAATCTCAATTCGATTGAGGTCAGGACTCTGTGAAGGCCAGCTCATTAGAGCAATTTCTTCATCTTCTAACAGGGTCGTTACTTTTTTTATCTGAGTAGTAGGGTAGGGGAGAGTATGATGACGAAAGAGCTGTTTTATACTTCTGCAATAACTCCTCCTCGTAGACGAATAATGGGACCAGGTCCAGCAGAAGATATGACCCACTAAACCATCACACAACCTCATCCAATATTAATCGTTTTCTTGACACAGTTCAGACCTAACATTTCCCCTACTTTACGTTTAATTCGTTCTTTCCCATTAGAACCAAAGATTTCTGTTTTCTTCCATTCATCACTAGAATTTACTTTCGACCACTGATCAATCAACCAAACGACATACTCATGACAAAACACAAATAACACTTCCGTTTCTTTTTTGAGATTGAAAGCTTCGATGCAGGGACAAATGATTGCAAACAAACTTGTTGAAGTCGAAGCAAAAAAGTAGACTGGGACACTGTACCATCAGACATGACATCTATCTCATGATAAATTTGACCAGAAGTAATGCTTTGGGAAGTCTACCATCCTTCGGTTTGGAATCAACAACTCCATACTGCTTATGTTGAGCCACAATATGCTGCACAATCCTTTTGGACCTTCTTGTGGCAATAGAAATCACTTGCAACGACAATTGGAGTCTGTATCAGAGGGGAAACTTGTGGACATTTCTTGAGGATGAACAGAAGATAGAAAACTCCTTCATATTGTGCAAAATTAGTAGAATTTTGTCGTAGAAGATGTATTGAAGTGATATAGCAAAGAATTATTCACAAATTATTAAGTTAATTGCCAATATCCGTGAATATTTCAAAGTTTATGATGGCTACCCTTAACTTTTGACCGGAGCAAAATTTAGTGTTTGAAGGGAAATATAGAATTATTCCTAGAATATTCGTCCAAATCTTTTGAAATTTCATACGAATACATATGAGCTCTATATGAAAATACGAGCAAAATTTCAATGATGTGTGTTTTGTACTTTTTATGGAATTAAAGATATAGGTAACTTGTTTTTGCCTATCCTTATATTTTGTCCACTACTGTACTTTTATCGTCAGTAGATTTAAATACATTCTTTATCATTCTTTATCCTCAACAAATCTTCGCTCTGACAGCCGTTGAAGCTGCAAGTATCCGACACAGAGGAACAATAGGAATTTTATACGCTATTCCTTTTGGTCTCGGCAACATTCTCTTGGCTCTCATTGCTTATCTTCAAAGAGACTGGAGAAATATTCACTTGGCAATATCACTTCCTATCGTACTACTATCTGCCAACCTCTTGTGAGTTTATTTTACTTTGTTTTCATTTTGAGTAAGATTTTATAGATTTCATCCTGTTATTGGAAATGATGACACAACATTCCTGTTAAATTTTCTTAGCGGTAAATTGATTTTTTTTTGCAATTCTCTTTAAATTTCATGTTATAGTTGTTTCTTTCACTGGAAAAGTTTTCGCTCGTGTCCGTATAAGGGGGAGGTGAATTGGAGGTGGGAGGGTAATCGGGAGCGTGAGGGTCGGGTGATGGAGGGGGGGAGGGCTGTCAGTAGAGATAGGGAGGGGGGTTGGGGGTTCTGGAGGAAGTCTTGGGAGATTTCCGAAACTAGGACGGGTGATGAAGTGGTCCGCATCCGCAGCGGTGTCTAACCAAAGGTTGGCCGGAGAGAGAGAAGAGGTGCTCGCTCTACAGCTGAAGACATGGAGCACATCTTGGTCCGCCAGGCTGCAGTCAGGAAAGGTCGGTGACATCGTCCTACCGATTCTAAACCTGTAATCACTTGAGAAAAACCAGATCTCAGCTTGGATAGTGTGGACCTGGTGGGCGGGGAAGACCGGTCTCTGAAGGGCAGACGAGAGGGGGTTATGCCGTAGTGCGACTATGCAGTCCATGACAGCCCCCGCGTCGACCAATCCGATGGCCTCCCTGAACGAATACTCAGCAAGGACTATATCAACCAAGAAGTGAGACACGTCGGTGAGGTACAGGGACGAAGATGTGTTCTTCATGGGTCATGGACCTGCGTGGAGCAGAGGATCAAGGTGAAGAGGGTGGAAGGGGAGAGAAAATGGTACTCAAGATGTACTGCTTGCAGAGAAGGTCGAGGTGTTGGTTAACAGGGAGGACAATGAATTCAGAGCACAGATTGTCCGCTGCGGCCATCTGAAAGTTGCCTATACACACCCGGAGAGCGTGATTTTGGAGTGTTTGCAGACTTTCCAGAGCAGTTGCCGAAAAGTTCGGATGCCAGACTGGGTAAGCATACGTGGTCAGTCCTTAGTTCAACTCCCTTTCTGCACCGATGATGTTTGAGTTCGTGACCGCGAAGGTGAAGTCATCTGCGTAGGAGGTTACTGTTTGCTGGGTGGTAGGGCAGTTGGACACGAATAAATTGAAGAAAACAGGGGAAATAAATGAACCCTGCGGGACTCCAGCTCTAATATACTGGTGTCCTGAGAAGGCGTTCCAGTATGTAGTCACTGATAGCCGGCCCCTCATATAGGTGGCAAACAATCTCATCGTATTTTCCCGAAGAAACGAGGATGCTACCATGCGAATGAGGGTTTCAGTGTTGATGGAGTCAAAGGCCTTTGGGGGTCTTTTGCTTCGGCGATGTTTCGGCCGGGGGGTCGAGATATGTTGAACCCTCTCACAATGCTGTGAGTAAAAAGTAGAAGAGCAGAGGGTGCGGATCGGAGCTCGCAGAACCCATGTTGGGAGTCCGAGATGGAGAGGTGATCTCGCAGCTGTGAGAGCAGCAGTCTCCAGTCTCTCAAGGACCTACCTTAACAGCCGGGGATAACAGACTGATGGGTCGGAAGGAGGTCCCTATGTGGAGTGGTTTCTCTGGTTTTGGGATGGGGAGAACAACTGCAGCTTTCCAGATGGCCAGCAGGTCGGTTGAGGCAAGGGAGAAGTTGTATAGCTTGGTGAGGAAGCAGATGCCGTAAGGGCCAAAGTGTTTGAGGTGGTGGATATTGAGGTTGTCCAGGTCCAATGCTGTAGAGGTGCCCGATCTGGCTATGGCCAGACGGACTTCTTACTCTGTGAAAATGAAGGCAGCGTGGTCTGGAAGCTGGGAGTGGTGGAGGCTTCTAATGAATCTAAGGGTAGCAGGATCGGGTGAGCGAGGGACGACAGATGTGAATTGCTTTTTGAAGCCAGTAGTAAAGTCCTTGTGAAGTTGTGTTGTGAGAGGTAAGAGTAGTATTAGCGAATGGGATGGGTTGGTTGGGTGCAGCTGCTTGGCGGCGGCCAGACAGCAAACGGAGGTGACTACAGAAGCTGCAAGGGTTCCCACCGTAAGTGAATTGATTGAGGTGCTGACACCACCGCAATCGGGCGTGCTCCCGTAGTGAGCGTGTGATGTCGTCATTTAGGACCCTTATTACAGGGGAAGAGGAGTCCACACGACGGAGCAGGTCTCTCCTCTTCATATCCCGACCCGCTGCTGACAGAATTCCATGGATATTCGGACAGCTAACTTAACCTTAGCTGGACTTTATCTCTTTATATTTATAACATATACTGTTTTTTTTAATTTCGTAAGTGTCAAGCGGCGAAAAAATTTTCGGCGAGTGAAAGGGTTTTCTGCGAAATTTTTTTTTTGCGATAGGACCGGTCACTGATAAAAACATTTTAAATACGTATAATCTTTACATCTTTACATAATCTTATATATTTATAAGATTTATAATAAGTATCTTATATATAATAAATTAAGTGAACGTTAAATCAACATGTATGCATATTCAATATCTTGTATTTAACTACCATCTAACTTTTTACCTATTCTTACTATTCCTGTTTTTTTATACTTCATCCCTCAATTTATAAACTTATACGAACGGGATTACTCATTTTACACCTTTTATATTGTCTGGAATTTACTTTCTTACTCTCTTTTACTTTATACATTTTATTCTCCATGTCACTAACACCTTCATTTTTACAATTTTCATTTATTTGTAAAAAGCATTATCAATTAATATGTAATCCAATTCGATCGAGAGAAATTGTCAAAAAATTAGGTAAGTAATAGTAGTTCAATAATCATAAATGTTGGGCTGCAAATTCTAAATATTTCACAAACATCGATCGAAGTTGTTTGATAATGAGTACAACCAAATATTATGCTTGAAGGGTTGCTCAATTCTCAAATTATAAACAAAAGAGAAATAATTTGACACTTAACCCAGTAAGAACTGATAATGTAAGAATGTGTTGTGTAAACAAAGAAATTGCACTCAGTCCCTAATACAATTACTTCTTCGTTTCTTCTCTTAGTATTTTCTAAGAAAGATTTTAGTTTTTAATTTCTACATGTTATTTGATATATTTCTGTAATATTTATATAATAATGTATTTTATTTTTACATTTCTCTAATAAGTTTGTCTACATTTAACTATTATTTTGTTTTGTATACTAAGTAAAAATGAATATTCCCTTAACTCCTTAATGAAGAACGAATGCCATTTTATAAAAAATTGAAATTTTATTAGTGAATATAGTTATTAAACTGCCAGTAAGTGACTGGCAGTTTTCCGCTTCGGCAGTTTTCCGCCTTGCAGTTTTCCGTGCAACGCAAGAGGCAAGTGAGCAGGGCAATGAGATGGTGGGGGAGCGGGAGCGGTGGTAAACTCATCTTTCATGGTCACCTCAAGAGAAGAGGGGGGGGGGGGGGCAGTGAACGGGTGCCACCGTTTGGCATCCCCAGTGTGAGGGTACACCCACGACGTAGACGCGGTGGCATACAATTTCGTTGACATCGTTGTCAAAAGTGTAATTTACTTTATTGCAGATATAGGTTCTCATAGTAAGTTCTATTTAATTTGTTTCTCATGATGTTCACATTGATCCAATACAACAAAAATAGGTACAAATGCAACGAAATAATTATTTTCATTCACCCTAATTATTATGATATTACGTCCTAGGATAATAACCATATTGAATTTGTATGAATTCTTAAGTATGGGGTACAGTAAAACAAAGTTTATCTGCAATGATTTTCCAAAGTTTACTAATTTCAAATTTCAATAAAATTTTATTTTATTGTAATGTTTGAAGATATTTTGAAATTGGTCTAGGTACACAAAGAAAACTTTGTAAGGATTGATTTAGTAGAAAATTAGAAACTTAAATTTGTGAAATTAGTAGGTATTTTTCATAGCTAACTCTTTTTTCTGATAGTACGTATATATTAGTAATTATTTTTCCTGAATTACCAGCTTAATTACCCGGATATTCGTTACAGAATTCTACCCGAATCTCCTCGATGGTTGATTCAAACTGGTAAGAAGAAGGAGGCATACAAGGAACTACAAAATGCCGCTCGATGGAATAGACAAAAACCTTTTGATGAAAGGTGGCTAATGACAATTATTGATGAAATACATGAATTGGTAAGCAAATTTCATAATATTAATGATATATATTAATTTTTAATCATTAACTCAAAACATGAATTTTTGTAGAAAGAAATTATTCTGAAAAATATTTTAATCAAATAGGGAAATATTGACCACCGTAAAGGGAAAAAGTCTGCCTATGAAAGTGAAGATGGTAACAAAATATCAGCATTTACTGGCCTTAAGATTCTCTTCGGTAATCTGTTTATGCTGAAGAACACAACTGTATTGTCTTTCATCTACATTACCTGCACACTTGTGTACTACGGATTAGCTCTTAATGCCTCTAACTTCAGGTAACATCTATGATTTTATGGTAAATCTTATATATTGTATTCAAGCATAGATAAAAATTGGTTGGTCACAGACAATAGAGGCAGAACTCCACAACAACTTTATATTTTGAGCTTCATAGTTTAGGTCCACTTTAAACTGTGATATATTTTTCTGATAATTTTTTTATAATTTTTCAATTATTCTACAGAGTAGACCCATTCTTGTACATTGCTGTCGGTGGTGCAGTCGAAATAGTCAGTTTGATAATAGGAAATGAGATTACGAAAGTAATTGGAAGAAGGTGGATAATGATTAGCTCTATGATACTAACTGCCATCACTGTCTTAGGACCGACTGTCGTGTTCCAAGGTAAAGTTATTATGTAACGAATGAATTTAGCTCTCCGTTGCATTTTCTGATCATGTTTTATGTAGTAGTAGTTTTTATGGTATGAAATCATTGTTTCGAAGAAAATTAAAGGCTCTCAGATATTACGCCTTAGATGTTTTGTATTGCATTTTTGAAATCTCCGACCACACTGCCCGAGCGTAACCTGAAAGATAGGGATAGTGGACCGAATATCGGCAACGCTCCTCACCGTGTTCAAAGCGACAAAAAAAAAAAATCGAAAGCAGCGTTGCTATAGCGATTGCTTAGCAGTAGCGAGCGTTGGTTTAGCGGTGACTTGAGCGGTGATAGAGTGACATTCTACACATGCGGGCGTTAACTCGGTAGGGGTTTCAATTTTGATTAGCGGCACTTCGGAGTTGAACGGATAGCTTTGATAAAAGTTCCGATAAATATTTGATGGAGTCGATAGTTGAAGTTCATTATTGTAAGGACCGGTCACACCGTAAGAACCTTACTGGAGCGTTCTTAGAGCGGCTTGAAAAATTCATCACCGCTCGTTAACGTTCACTAGAACCTTTGTACAAGCAGTACTGTACGAGACTTATGACCACTGCTTATGATTTGTTCTACCACTCGAAAGTTTCAGCTGGACAAAACATTGCGAGAGGTAAGGAGCAGGCAGTTTTCTGCTCCAGCACAGTTCACCACCACTCCAAAAACACCCAGTCAACGTTTGTCACTGATAGACGCAAGTTCTTGTAGGTTTGGGTATGCTGGGCCACCTCAGATATCTAGAACGCTGAATTACCTATGATTTGCCATCTTTGCCAGCTGTGCCCTGCTGATAATTAAACGTTGCACACATTTTGGTGGTTCAGTTGAAAGAATGTTCCCACGGACACAGAATTACTGGAAAGGTGTCGGGCGTTGAAGCGAGCGATCTATGTCTAATGACATAGTATCCACCAGCGAACGCGGCGAGAAAAATCCGACAGCTTGTGTAATCCTATGGAACGTGACATACTAGAGAAATCGACGTTGCGCGTGGTCGCGTTTGCTGGTTTTTGTTTTTTTCTGACATACATGTTGGTGGGAAATCCAATTCAGAGTGATATCAGGTTAAGCTATGGCTACTGAAATATTATACCGCACGCAGCGGCGGGAAAACACTAATATTCTGTCGAAAAACACTAAGGAAAAACCGCGCTGGAGATCTGCTGCTGCTCGCGGCGCCGGTAAACCACTACAGCATATGGCATAGTATGACATTAGCCTATTGCGATGATAAGCTTCGGTTCGGCGTAGGTATGGAGGTAGCACAACTCATACCCCTAAACCAATGTTCGCTGCCTCTCGCCACCGTTGATCCTACGCCATAGCAACCCCGATTTCAGCGGTGCACCCCTATGGCAACGACGGAATTTTCGATTTTTTCCCATTTTGAGCCCGGAAAAAAAATTGTACAAAATCGGAAAACATCGAAAACTCTGGCGTCGTCATAGCGGTGCACAGCTGAAGCCTGCGTTGTTATATCGTTGACATAACGGTGACGAGAGTTGGTTTACCGTGACGTGAGTGACCTCTTACTTGGGTCTAGCTGTGCTAAACTTTGACTAGTTAACAATGTTGGAGTGGTGATGATCTTTACCAAAACAGAAGGAGGTACCATAAGCGTTGGCCAAGCGTATTCCACGCTACTGTAACGGGAACAACTTCTGGTGAGCTGTAACAAGCGGTGTTTTTTTCACCGCTCATGGAAGGGAACGCCTCAACAAAGTTGGGGTGGTGTCACTTGTGCTTAACATAACTATTTGATGAATATCATAAGATAGAAAATTTTCCCTGCCGATATCGTTCTAATCATACTTCTCGATGAATTGTATTTTGTTAAATTATTTAGATGAGATTACACTCTGGCTAATTGTCTATTTCTTCTACTCCTAGTGAACAATTCTTCCTGGTATTTTTTTGCAATTATTATGGTTGGGAAGATGAGTATCAGCCTGGCTTACATCGTCATCTACCTGTTCATCAGTGAACTCTACCCTACCTTCATCAGAACTCAGGGGGTTGGAATCGTCTCAATGATAGGAAGAACTGGAGCTGTCCTTGCTCCATTTGTTGTAGATCTTGGTGTAAGATAACAGTGAGCTGAAGTTAGTTAAATTTATAAATGAACCCAATTGATAAATTCCACTATTTATTACAGGGGTCTCTTGTTTGGTACTTTCCGACGATCATATTCGGATTATCGTGTTTATTTTCTGGATTTCTGACGGTTTTTTTGCCAGAAACTTCAAAATACGAGTTACCTACCACTGTTGCAGAAATGGAAAATTGGGGCAAGAAAGTTGTTAAGTAAGTTTTGAATGATGAATAGGAAATTACAAATTATACCATTTACCATTTTGTTCTATAGATACAACAAATATGTAGTATATTTTTTTATTCTATTATGTTAATTCAAACTAATTAATGATTAAAATTTTTATCGAGAATGCACAATTAAATGGTTGATACGTTTTAATGATTTATACTTGATAAAATATTTTAAATTATTGCCTTTTTTTACAGGTACGATAATTTGACTGCAAGTAATGAAGAAGAAAACACTTTACTGAGTACATCTGAATGATCTGATACAGAGCAGCAACAAAATCCAATAATCGAATGATTGTAACATGTACTGATAGATTAATTTATCCTTTAGTATTTTATGGTGAACTATTTCTGTCTTATACGGTGATTAGTATGTAGAGCTCTGATGACCTTTGACAAACGTTGCGACGAAACCGTTTGTGAATGAAATGACCCTCAGCCTTTTTTTCACTATAATGAAATTGTGAAAGAAATATGTAGGATGTTCATTCCAGATCCGGCCAAATTTGACAGCTTACATAAAAATAAACCTTTTTCCTCTATACCAAAATATCCAAAAATGCTTCGTTATAGAGATACTGATACCCTGATTCTTGAGTAATTTTTGACATGCATCGGGAATTTCCCTTTAAACAAACATTGTTTCACGAAAACCTAAATTCAAGATACCTTACTGACTTTTAAAATTTTGAAAGGACATCTATATGATCAGAAGTCCATACCTTTAATTTTTCAGTAATAATGAGCTGTTAAGGATGGACGTATATACTTTTGATTATCTATAGGTAGTCAGTATCTTGAAAATTAAGCAGTTTTGGTAATTTAAGTTTTCGTGAAACAATGTTTGTTTGAAACTATGCAGGCGAAAAATATTTTCCAAGAATCAGGATATCAATATCTTGATAACGAAAATTTTTTGGACATTTTGTTATTCTTTAAAAAGTGTTCAAGTTTTTTATGCAAGCTGTCATATTTTGAGGGATCTAAAATTGAACAACCCTGTATATGAGATAATTAGATCTTAAAACAGGCAAAAAGCTCCCAAAATTATTATTTTTCAGTCGTTTTCATAACCCGGGTTCGAAAAGATTTCCCAAGTAAAACAAATCATATTGGTACAGTGTGTTTTATTTTCAAAACGAGTCAACATGGTAACAGCATGGGCTGTTATGTTAAAACTGGTATCTGGCGGTTTTTCCGAAAACGAATTTGCCGAAACCAAATTCTCCGAAAACTAATTCACCGAACCGTATTCTCCGAATACGAATTGGCCCAAACACAAATTTGACGAAAACGGATTCGCCGAAGTGAAGATTTGCCGAAAGCCAAATTTACCGAAAGATTTATTTGAAACAGAATGTAAAATCACACAAAAGTTACAGAAAAGAAACGAAATAACGAAATCATAACCCTTATTTACACAAAATGATCCTTTAATTATTCTATCTCTTCGTTAATCATTGTGTTAATCTTTGTACCACTAAATGATTCTTTGTCTTTTCTTATTTTGAAGACGTTCAAGCTTTATTCAATCAGAATCAGTCAGTAAGCTATGGGAGCATGTTGCATTTCTTTCATTTGAGCGTTTGGTAGATTTTTTTAGATTGTTTGCTTCTAGCGTATTTATTTATTTTTGTGAATATTCCATGTTTACTGTATATTTTTTATTCAGTTGTTAATAGTATACCATACAGAAGGTGTTTTGTGGCTGACATTATTGATATTTATTCGATTTATTGTGTTTAAAATATAAAATTGTTAGTAATTAGTAACATAACTATTAGTTATGTTTATATCTTCCCAATATACCTGTAGCTTCAACGATAGTGTCACTAGCATGAATAAATTTGTTTTCATTTAAAAAGATTGATTTCTACCAACCCTTTTTTTGTAATGCCACATACTTATTAATATTTAATATATACAGTTAGATATATGAATTTAGCAAAATGATACCAAATTAGCGGAATACAAATTTATATAGCAATAGTAATGTCTAACTATAAGAAAGGTGTTTTTTATGCATATATGCATAAGATATATTGATGAGAACTACAAAGTCCAACAGAATGTTATTTTTAAATACATTAAATTTGATTTTCGACAAATTCGTCTTTCGGAAAATTTGTCTTTCGGCAAATCCGTAATTCGCCATATCCATTTTCGGCCAATTTGGGATTCGGAAAAAACGTATTCGGAAAATTCGTTTCGGCAAATTCGTTTTCGGAAAATCAGCCTATAACCCGTTAAAACTATCTCTGCCTAAGATGTTGCCGATATGTTAATCAAGTTTCAGCCATATAATGATGTTACGCTATATATTAATCAGGTTGAGGCAATATGACAATTCAATGGGATGGATTGGCCACATTGAACCAACCTTCTCCTAACATAACATTCCATGAGAATGGAAAGCCATATTATCCCCATAAAACTTCTAGACTACTTTTCAGTCTGCCATCTTTTGCTCATCTAACCATCTAGTACCCATGTTGCACAAAGTGTCATGGTTTCATGAGTCAAAACATAAAAATTACAAAGGCACCATGGGATAACATAACTTCTATTCCAAATGCTCTCGATAAAGATCAAAGGTGAATGAAATGCGCAGAATATTTCACAAAAAGTACTTTATTGAAATTCCCTTTGAATAAAACATAGACACTATATAATAGAATGTAAGATACGCTAATTATACCAATACTATATTGATAGCAAGAAGAGAATAACTTATTATAAGAGAAAAACTTATCTGCATATCAGTTTATATATTAAAGTGTTTTATTTTAAAGAATAATAAAATTTTGAAATATTCCAATCTTATGAAACACAACGTCAAAGGAAATTATTCTATAAACCACACCCAAGCTTTAGAGATGATATAAACTGTTTTTAAAAGCTAAAAGTTACGTTTTGTAAAGATAACTAAATTTGGAATTCTATCATTAACTAATAATAATGACTGAAAATAAAATACTGAACTCAATCTTTCGTCTCTCTTAAGTACTCCATAGACATGATTATTGTAATTTACAAAAAATCTCTTTAAATAACTCTATTCAATATAACATTATTAATATCAGAAATGCACCGTACCTTTGATATGGTGTTCGATTAAATTCATCAATTTTGAAGTCCTGAAATCTGATACTTCATTTTTATTTTTTGACTTTATTTATCACATCTCTTACTGCTGTCACACATTCATGCATCACTTCTTTCATACCAATTGCAGTTGCATCTTCCGCAAACTCACCATACTTCACATTTACTCCTTCTTCGGCACTCCCTTTCTCCCATGTCCAATTGTCCATGTCTCACCCTAACGAAATTCTCATCATTTATCATCATGTTAATTACCATCACTACTATTTCGCCCCTTCTTATCATGCCTCATCACTGCCTGATGGAAAATATCAAACTAATTACGAGAGGTGGAGACCCACTAACTTTCAACCAACATTCATTATTTTTATACTCATTCGTCCCATCCAAATAAACCACACTATCCACTACTCTTGAGCTTAGTAGTTACTTCTGTCATCATCGTCATATTCGTCATCTTCAAGGGCAGCATTTTCTTCAACCTCATTGTAGTCCATTTCAAGAGCTGCCAAATCTTCCCTGGCCTCAGCAAACTCACCTGGAGATTTGAGATACAGAATAATCAGATGTCGAAGAAAATATAATTGGTAAAATTTGTATACATGCAGTAAATTTGAAACTGTGCAATATTCTAATGATCTTACAATAAAGATGATTTATAGTACAAATGAAAAAGAGAGAAAAACCCAAGACCATGAGATTATACATGATGTGAAATTATACTAAAGCCTCACCTTCTTCCATTCCTTCTCCAACGAACCAATAAACGAATGCTCGTTTGGCGAACATGAGGTCAAACTTGTGGTCGAGTCTCTGCCAAGCAGTTCTGATGGCAGTTGTATTGGACAGACAACAAACAGCTCTCTCAACTTTAGCCAAATCACCGCTTGGAACAACAGTCGGGGGCTGGTAGTTGATACCAACCTAAAAAACAACAAAAAAATATGAATATGGATATAGGATAGCGTGTAATGACTTCATCTTAATGACATGATTAATAACCAAGCAATGTTTAACTGTATAACTTTTTACCTTGAAACCAGTTGGACACCAGTCCACGAATGTTGCAGATTTGTTGTTCTTGATGCTTGCTATGGCGGCGTTGACATCCTTTGGAATGACATCTCCTCGATAAAGCAGACAACAGGCCATGTACTTTCCAGTCTTGGGATCGCATTTAACCTACAAATTTAAAATATGAGTTAAATAATATGAGCATGTGTGTAGAAAAATATGAGCTTGTATAGAAATATGAGCATGTATAATATGAGCATGTATAATATGAGCATGTATAATATGAGCATTTATAGAAAAATATGAGCATGTATAGAAATATGTGCATGCATAGAAATATGAGCATGTATAATATGAGCATGTATAATATGAGCATGTATAATATGAGCATGTATAATATGAGCATGTATAATATGAGCATGTATAGAAATGCAGAACTATTCCTTGATGGTTGGGTTAAGCTGCACTCTTGTGTGATTTGAGTATTTTTTTATATAAAATCATTTGATAGGATTTTGTCAATTTTTTCTCATCTCAAAAGTGTTTTTATTATTTATAAATAAATTAATGGTATTTATTGTGTACAATAAAACATCCCTGTATTTCAAGACCAAATGAGAATACTTGCCATTTGGTGATCAGATTCGAAGCATTTCTTTGTGATGTCCATCACGTCGTGGTTATCGTGGTGCGCCTTATCAGCCGACACTACGGGGGCGTATGTCGCCAGAGGGAAATGGATACGGGGGTATGGAACGAGGTTAGTCTGGAACTCTGTCAAGTCAACATTTAGGGCACCATCGAAACGGAGAGATGCGGTGATGCTGGAAATAGATACAGCAATTTCAACTTCAGTACATTTATAATCGTCTTAATTGAGCTATAGAATGTCTTAATAAGCAGGATTATAGACAAATTCTAAGAAAATTATTGTTTATTCTAAATTTAATTACGTAGCTTATGCTATACTCATTTCTCTTGTAAAATTTTCATCATGTCTCCTTTATCAAAAGTGAAATTCGAAGCTAATTGATTTCTAACCTTGAAACGACTTGTCCAATCAATCTGTTGAGGTTTGTGTAAGTGGGTCTGGTAATATCGAGTTCTTTGCGACAGAGGTCATAGATAGCTTCATTGTCCACCATGAATGTAACGTCAGCATGCTCCAAAGTGGTGTGAGTGAACAGGACTGAATTGTAGGGCTCCACAACAGCCGTTGATACCTTTGAAAATTTAATATTTCGATCAATATCTAGAAACAAAAGAACAATAATAACAAAGTGTCTGAGAATATCAATACTTCTCTTATTAATTCATTAGTTGATTTATTAGCTTTCATTTATTACAGAAGATTTATGTTCAACATGTGCTACTTACTTAATTCCAATCTATATCGGAACGTTTAGATTACTCACTGATTGAACATTGGAATAATTGGTAACTATTTTAATATGGAATTAATAATAATACATATTTTCTTCATTTATAGATATTGAAAATGATGAATACAATTAGTTGACGGTGCTTACTAACCTGTGGCGCGGGGTAAATTGAGAAACAGAGTTTGCTCTTCTTGCCGTAGTCGACACTGAGCTGTTCCATGAGCAGAGATGCGAACCCTGAGCCAGTTCCTCCTCCAAACGAATGGAAGATCAAGAAGCCTTGCAAGCTGTGACTGTTTTCAGACAGCTTGCGGATTTTGTCCTTCACACCTTCTATCTGCTCTTTTCCTGTGAGAGATTTGCTATTTAAGGATTGCTTTTTTGGAAAAATAATATTTAATAAAAGCTCATGAAATGGAGATGTTCTTAGACCTCTTCTTTTTAATTTGATAAAAATGTAATTGATTGCATTTGACAATTGGAAAACTATAAGATTTTACTTATAAATAAATGAATTGACTATTGTTTACTTATTTAAGCATATAAATAACTCTAAAAATAATCTTTTCTAATTGTTTTATGCATTTATCAATTGGTAAGTGATTATAAATAAACATATGAAATATTTTCCTAACTTACCGATGGTGTAGTGCCCCCTAGCGTAGTTGTTAGCAGCATCTTCCTTGCCGGTGATGAGGAAATTGGGGTTGAAGAGTTGACGGTAGGTTCCTGATCTTACTTCATCTGTGGAAAGAAGAAATAAAGACTATAATTTGCAGTATAACATGTGAAATGGTTATGAGAAAACTATGAAATTGTTATCGTATTATTGTGACAAAAAGTCTAATCCAATTATTAAATATAAATTACATATAGTTTGTTGCTTGTTTAATTTTATCAATAAGGTTAGAATAATGTAATTCATGTTATTTACCTACTTCAAATGTATATAATATATGTATGCGCAATTTTTTAAAACTCAAACGTACTTCAAATAAAATTACATATATTTCTATTAAATATCATAAATAAGTTCATTCCCATACCGACTACAGTGGGTTCCAAGTCTACAAATAGCGCCCTAGGCACATGCAGGTTCTTAGAGGTGCTGCTGAAGAAGGTGTTGAAGGAGTAGTCATCCACATCGTCTCCCTCCACGAGGTGCCCGTCAGGTTGAATCCCGTGCTCCAGGCAGTACAGCTCCCAGCAAGCATTGCCCATCTGCACTCCAGCTTGCCCAACATGGATGGAAATGCATTCTCGCTGTGAAAGAATAATGCTTACTGAGAAATGAAAATGATGAGTTGCCGATGAAGAACAAATATATAATATAATATATTTATTATGTTGATATTTATTATTATATTTCCCAATGCAAATAATTTCGGTTAGAAAACCATTATTATTCTACAGTATTTATACATTTCATATAAAATTCTTTTCGATAAGAAATAGCATCTTCTAATTCAGTTCAATTCATAAAATAAAATCTGTGAAGCAAAACAGTAGGCTATTATAATTATATTCTTAAGAATATCATAGACGAAATGAAATGGTATCGAATAACATAAACCGCTGGTGTAGAACAATTTGATACTATTTAATTTTCTCTGTCTATGATATTTTAAAGATCTATAATTTTAAAAGCATATTGTCACAACCCTATAGTAACACTAATTTTAATTACTGCGCAAAAATTAATAGTACTTTATCATACTTTTAGAATACTTATACAGGGTGGCACAAAAAAAAAAGGAAACCCATATTCAAATTAGTTTATTTTTCAAACTATCGAAGCTAGAAAATTTCTAAAAACACAGTTTTATTCGCTTACTTTTTTTTGCATCTATCATGATAATCTGTTAAGAGTTACGATACATATTCATGGAAATACATCTTCATCACCAATCACGATATCTTCTACAAAATGTGCATTTCTTTGCAGAAACCATTTTGCAAAATTAGGACGGTGCGGTAAATCAGTTCTAAGAGTTCGAGCCTTACATGCTTCTTCAAAGGATGATATCTCAAATCGTGTTTAACAATTCGGTGAAATTTATCTTAAATGATATCTAATCCTTACTTTCTGATTGATATTTGTATATTCTCTATAAGCTGTTCATGAAAAAGATTAATGTTTTCATGTGTTCATTCTTTTCTTCTGCGACATGATCACTTTTTGTTCAAATTTAATGAGGTTTCTTCAGTTTTGAACCTATTACATTTGTCAATACGGTTTTATAGTTGGTGGAAATCTTTCTATAAGCGTTGTTTAAAATGAGGTTGAACCTGTATAAAGCTTCCAGTGTTTAAACAATTTGTCACAACAAAAACTCATTGTTCTTTTTAAAGTTGCATTTTGAGGGTTTCGAATAGGAGATAAAAATTAACGGCGAAATGATTTTATAAAGATATAAATTTTATCTCAAAAACCAACTTTAAAATAATAATTTTTTTCTCTTATTTGTTACAAAATATAGTAGAATTTATTGTTTTTACATCCATATAAAATGAATTTTACCTCTTATGATTTTTTATCGTATATTTCGTCATCGAGCAAGCCCTTTTTTTTTACCTTTTTTTAATTCACTGCAGGATGTTTAATTTTTATCGTAACTCTAAACCGATTATTCAAATAGATGCAAAATAAGTAAACAAACAAAATATTGTTTTTAGAAAATTTCTAGCTTTGATAGTTTCTATATTAAACTAGATTGAAGATGAGTTTCCCATTTTTTGCGCCACCCTGTATAGTGTATCGTGTATAGTACAAAATAGATAATTACCATAATGGTATAGACGATTTATAGATTATAAGTTTTCCAACTGAGTATGAATCACACTGTAGATGAGCACTGCATATAATGTTTGAGATGAATTAAAACTACGTAGAATACAATTCAAAATATCATTATAGTTACATTATAAATACTCTCAGTGTTCCATTGCTCATTGACTGTCCAATAGAACATTGAAAGTAGAGCACACTGCTTTACGTGACAGACACATTCTTTCCAGCAAGTTATTGGTAGATAATTACGTTCGACCTCAATTGGTAACATGGCAACTCATTGAAAACAAATAAGCTTCGATTCGATGAATCGCCTCACTGGCTCAAATCTTTGCTTCTTGGAGGTGAAATGTATAGAAATGTTGTGTTTAATGATCTACTATGATGAAAAGAAGAGAAGGGGCATATCATGTTGAATAAATATTCTAATCCTTCAAAAAAATTCATATAGAACAATTTGGAAATTTAAACCTTAAACACAGAACCGGTTAAGTAAACGTAACGAAAATTATTAATAGATTACCTCTTGCCTACTTTTAAAATTTGTTGAAGTTATCACAAATATTGAAAAAAATATAAATGAGAGAATTTGCTATAAAAATATTTAACTGAACCATAAAACATATTAAAAATGAAGGAAATTTATTTATAATGCCACAAATTACTATGAATGCTGTGTCCGATATTTTACCGTGAAATGTAATTATCAAATAAATATGTTAGATATGAACATCACTGTTTCAATCTGTCCTACCATATTAATTAAACTACAATCAAATTATAATTGTTAAACACATACCTTAGCGACAGAAGACATTTTCAAATACTTTTCAATTTATACCTCAGAGCTTCTAAAAACCTTTCAATTCAAAATTCACTTTCAATTTTTAAGTTAAAGAGCCATCAGTGAGCCTAGCGTTACAACTGTTCAGGAGCAAACTATCGGCAGTGTTAAGAGTCCGACTGTTAGCCAACTAGTAACGGCATGAGGGCCTTGATGTGTCCCGTAGCATTGGTAACGAAACGTGACATACCATCGGTATCCATGATACTCAATGCTATACGCAGAATCTAACGATTTTACATTGAACTTACTATAATTCGACGAATGTAGTAAAACTAAGGTGATAACGTTACTAATTTCATCTAAATCCACCGTTCGGTAAAGTTCATGAAGTTTCTCCCATTTTGCCAAATATTTAGTAAATAAGCATATTTGCTAGTCATTTCAATTTAATATTTACGATCTCTAATGCTATTCTTACCTGATTTATTAAAGCAGGTTCTACCACTGAGCAGTTCAAATCAATACCCGCTGCATTATTTAGTATCTTTATACTCCAACGCTTGGAAAGTATGCGTACCACACTTCAAACTCTGGCAAATATTTAGATCAGTTATTATTGGATTCAGAGGTTAAATAAAAACCATTTAAAATGTATTGCATAAATTATATCTAAAATAATAAAATAGGTAACAAAAGGTTATAAAATGCATTTTCAATAATTCTAATAACATACGCTAAATATATGAAGTTATTTATTACCTATAATATAAAACATTATAGTTATGTAACAAAGGATTTTCAAGGCCTAACTCTTCATTTTTATGGATATATAGATTCAATATCATTAATAATAAATTGCATATGAATGTATTATTTGCCATTGTCAGTTTAATTAGATTGTGTTTTTAAAATCTACCTATAACCATTAATAAAACTACGATCTTATTGACTATTTGTTGTAGTTATTTAGAAACTTTTTCTGTTAAAACTTAATAGGAACGATAAATTAAAGTTGACATCCATTTTAGTTCCTGCAATGTTTGAAATTTGAATTTAGACCTGATATTTTTTATTGTTTTACACTATTTTTTCATAATTATTACACAAACAATTTTTTCATAATTATGACACAAACAATTTATTCATAATTATTACACAAACAATTTATTCATAATTGTTACACAAACAATTTATTCATAATTATTACACAAACAATTTATTCATAATTATTACACAAACAATTTATTCATAATTATTACACAAACAATTTATTCAAAATTATTACACAAACAATTTATTCATAATTATTACACAAACAATTTATTCATAATTATTACACAAACAGTTTATTCATAATTATTACACAAACAATTTATTCAAAATTATTACACAAACAATTTATTCATAATTATTACCCAAACAATTTATTCATAATTATTACACAAACAATTTATTCATAATTATTACACAAACAATTTATTCAAAATTATTACACAAACAATTTATTCATAATTATTACACAAACAATTTATTCAAAATTATTACACAAACAATTTATTCATAATTATTACACAAACAATTTATTCATAATTATTACACAAACAATTTATTCAAAATTATTACACAAACAATTTATTCATAATTATTACACAAACAATTTATTCATAATTATTACCCAAACAATTTATTCATAATTATTACACAAACAATTTATTCATAATTATTACACAAACAATTTATTCAAAATTATTACACAAACAATTTATTCATAATTATTACACAAACAATTTATTCAAAATTATTACACAAACAATTTATTCATAATTATTACACAAACAATTTATTCATAATTATTACCCAAACAATTTATTCATAATTATTACACAAACAATTTATTCATAATTATTACACAAACAATTTATTCAAAATTATTACACAAACAATTTATTCATAATTATTACACAAACAATTTATTCATAATTATTACACAAACAATTTATTCATAATTATTACACAAACAATTTATTCATAATTATTACACAAACAATTTATTCATAATTATTACACAAACAATTTAATCATAATTATTACACAAACAATTTATTCATAATTATTACACATAAAACTGTTGTGGAAAAATTTAAAAGGATTTTTGTGTTCTATTAATAGAAGTTATTTTTTAATAAAATAGAAATAAGCCAATGCACATTGCACATGTTGGAAAGGAGTGCACCAAAGCATGCACATACCTGACCTATTGGCACGTGCATCGTGCGGACAAACCTCAATTTACTGAAATTGTTCGATTAAATCAAACATGCAAAAAGGATATCTACTAAAAATTAATCAGCTGTAATAACTGACAAAGGGAATTGAAAGGACTTGTATAAATTCTATGTGCACTTTTTCGCCAAAACATTATATTTAATTGAAAAATTAATTATTGGTTATATTGAGTTTTTGTGAAGAATGTTGAAAATATTGTAATGTAATTTCAAAGTAAACTTTGAAGCACAATGATGCGTAGAGTATATGAAATTATATTGCAAAACTACTGTACGTTTGTATATTATATATCATTATATTCTTTTATAGATTCTTATCACAATTTCTCAAATGTAAAAGGACAGTATAACGTATAAAGTAATTTGATCATTTATAAGTGTATATGTAATCCACTTATTGCTAATATTAGTGTTCTATATAATTTGGTTATAATTTCATAACATTGTTTTAACCTTCTTTTAGAAATAAATGGTTTTAGGAAATATCCGTTCACAGTTGAATTTTAGGTAGTTTTTTGCGAGGAGTAACCCTTTTCAGGGTTGACTGAAACTACCTCTGTTTAGTAACAATAAGCGAAAACACCGTGCCATTATGAAAAGCATTCTTAATTTCAACAGGATTCTCAATAGAAAAAATGTGTCTTTTATACTATTAGGTAATTGTTCTAGTTTGTAATTATGGCATTTTTAATCTGGATTGTGTCAATATAGATGCGTGAGTTGCCCTTAACATGATTTATTTGGTGGAAATTCTGGGAAAGCTAAAAGTCTTCGGTTAGTTCTATAGATGAATATATATCATTACTTATAGTCTATTGGTTTAGAACATGTTGTAGAATTCCAATATGATGTAATTTATTTATACACTTTAGTAAGTTATTTAAATAAATTACAGAATTAGTCTGTTATAGAACATTTGCTGTTCCGCTCCCATCGGACAATTCATTTAAGTTGAGCATAACAGAAAGCTATAGCAATATTAATATGTAATGTTTCCGGGAATTAAAACTATTTAGGCAGGTATGTCTATAATAGATACTTATTTGGATATTGAAGTTATTCATGAAAATCAACTTCCAATTAACTTTTCTATTCCTATCACCACATTTAATTGACTATAAGACTTACAGAATGAGTCAGTTCTACGTCTAAATGATATTGATTTTAATTCAATATATAGAAATAGACGAGTACTGATGCGTGGTGTAAATCTGTAACACTAGATTGTGATACTTTGTATTATATTAATTTCAAAAAACTTATTAATTATGTTCTTGTTTTTATTGGAAAAATATCGTCCTTAAGTAAAATAAATAATTATGTTGAATCAATATATCAAGTCTCTATATCTATTAATTGATAAGTTGTTCAATTAATAGGAATTGATTAATTATTTGCTAAATTAATATGAATTGATTAATTATTTGCTAAATAAAATATGAATTGATTAATTATTCGCTAAATTAATATGAATTAATTATTCGCTAAATTAATATGAATTAATTACTTGGTATATGAATTAATCATTCGCTAAATTAATATGAATTAATTATTCGCTAAATTAATATGAATTAATTATTTGCTAAATTAATATGAATTAATTATTGGCTAAATTAATATGAATTAATTATTTGCTAAATTAATATGAATTAATTACTTGGTAAATTAATATGAATTGATTAATTATTTGCTAAATTAATATGAATTAAATATTCGCTAAATTAATATGAATTAATTACTTGGTAAATTAATATGAATTAATTATTTGCTAAATTAATATGAATTAATTATTCGCTAAATTAATATGAATTAATTATTTGCTAAATTAATATGAATTGATTATTCGCTAAATTAATATGAATTAATTATTTGCTAAATTAATATGAATTAATTATTTGCTAAATCAATATGAATTAATTATTCGCTAAATTAATATGAATTAATTATTCGCTAAATTAATATGAATTAATTATTTGCTAAATTAATATGAATTAATTATTGGCTAAATTAATATGAATTAATTATTTGCTAAATTAATATGAATTAATTACTTGGTAAATTAATATGAGTTGATTAATTATTTGCTAAATTAATATGAATTAATTATTCGCTAAATTAATATGAATTAATTACTTGGTAAATTAATATGAATTAATTATTTGCTAAATTAATATGAATTAATTATTCGCTAAATTAATATGAATTAATTATTTGCTAAATTAATATGAATTGATTATTCGCTAAATTAATATGAATTAATTATTTGCTAAATTAATATGAATTAATTATTTGCTAAATCAATATGAATTAATTATTCGCTAAATTATTATGAATTAATTATTTGCTAGATTAATATGAATTAATTATTCGCTAAATTAATATGAATTAATTAATTATTTTCTAAATTAACACGAGTTGATTAATTAGTTACTAAATAATATGAATTGATTATTTTCGGAATTAATATGACTTGATTATCTGGCATATTACATTTCGAATGTTGTTCATATAAAAGAGAGATGAACTTCATGGCATGGTACTTACACTAATTTTCATGTATTTGTAATTTCGTTGTAAATGCAACATTGGTTAATAATAAATGTTTATTGAAGAATGAAGACTTAAAGGTAAGGTGGACTTATTCATGACAGGCATATATAATTATACGTACTTATATTTTTCAAGTCCATAATAAGTAGCGAAAAAGACGCTATGTGCAAGCAAAAGAATATGAAGTTTTAAAGGCAATGGAATACATTTCAGACTACAGAATACTGACTAGTTAAAATGTTCACCAGCAGTCATCTCACAGACACTGAGTCGTAATAAAAAAAAGAATAGAGTATAACAATAGTTACTAATTAGTTTGTGATTAAATTGAAGCTAATTGACAATTTAACTAAGAATTTTTTTTAATTTCTTCATATAACAAGAGCAAAAAATAATAATTTATAGACTATTCTGTTCTTCAAAATAATTTATATATATATACAGTGTGTCCACAAAAATGTATCTACTGCAATTGAATTTAGTAAGTTTTATGTATAATTCATTAATTACATGTATTACATATAGTATACCATTATTATGAATATTATCGTACTAGTATTATCAACATGTAGATTCGATGGGTGTGGATACATTTTTGTGGACTCACTGTATATCTAAAACATTCTTTGACCGATTATAAATTCTTAACTTTTCAATAATATCTCTGAAATAATTATTAGGATTCAATTTCATATCTTTTATGTATAAGGAATTAATGAATTAATGATTTATACATATATTTATTAAAAGGAAATACGAACTGAATTAAGAAGATCATATTTTAAAAGGCATTAATTTATTTAATGACTTGTGGATGAAAAATGTTATAAAATCAACAAATCTCTCGCCAACGTAAACTTCTAAATAATTTGGTTAATACGAATTGAAGCAGTATGGCATGAAACCTGTTGCTGCATCATAGAAAATTACGAATTTATAAAGTGGTAGACTTATCTAATACTGTCATTGCTCAAACTATTAGGTATAACTATTATTGAAACTATTATTATTATTGGTAGTATGGGAATTATTATTAAAAAAATATTATTAAATTGAGGGCATGAAAAGTTAACACATCAAAGGTAAGGAATGTGTGACCGAAACTATTATACAGTGAAACTCCTGAGTTATGAAGCACCCGAGTAATGAAATGCACCTCAGTTATGAAGTATTTTCTTTATTCAAAACATAGAAAACGATAATTTTTGAGGTATAACTATACATTTCCAAGTCAAGTTCTCAGAAGTGAATAATGAATTGGCATAATTGAGAATCATATTGCAGAAGTGAAAATGAATTTTTTTTGCAATCTTCTCCATCAGACTCTACCATATAATAAGAATAATACTCTATTATAGAATAATACTCTATTATAGAATAATACTCTATTATAGAATAATACTCTATTATAGAATAATACTCTATTATAGAATAATACTCTATTATAGAATAATACTCTATTATAGAATAATACTCTATTATAGAATAATACTCTATTATAGAATAATACTCTATTATAGAATAATACTCTATTATAGAATAATACTCTATTATAGAATAATACTCTATTATAGAATAATACTCTATTATAGAATAATACTCTATTATAGAATAATACTCTATTATAGAATAATACTCTATTATAGAATAATACTCTATTATAGAATAATACTCTATTATAGAATAATACTCTATTATAGAATAATACTCTATTATAGAATAATACTCTATTATAGAATAATACTCTATTATAGAATAATACTCTATTATAGAATAATACTCTATTATAGAATAATACTCTATTATAGAATAATACTCTATTATAGATAATACCCAATTATAGGACAATACCCAATTATAGTATGAGACCCAATAATTATTAAAGGTAAGGATTATATCCCAAATTATAGGATACCACCTATAATTGTATATTATCATATAATGGAGTATTATATATGAAAATGTGAATCAGGAAGGCAAAGATTTACTGTACACATTAGGTTATCAATAAATCGGATATATTGAGTATAAACTGTGTTTTCTCTATTGTTTGAGATTTAAATGATGCGTATTTCTTGTTAATGATTTAAATTTAGGCATAAATGACTACTACCATGATATATTAATTTTCTGTACAATAACGAGTAGCTATAATTATTTCTTACAACATTAACCTAATATTTGTTTAATTACCTCAAATTTATAATATAAAATTTAGTGCTCACAACACATCCATATAATAATAATATTTGTCATAGTTATCCCTCAATGACAAAAATTCTCTATGATTTTAATCACAGAAAACTATCACTGTACACGAGTTATGAAGTGGCTCTGAGTTATGAAGTAACCAATACTTCATAACTCAGGAGTTTCACTGTATTGTGAATTCGGACTCTCACAGCTGATCAATTTATCACAAATCACGTCAGTAATTCCTCATGTTTTCCAATAGCATCATAAATGTTTGTGTCTAAAGCTTGTGAATATTTATTTATTTTTATAATAATCGATACAGGGGATTAGTTAGGGACTTATGAACAACATTTTAGTTTAAATATTTCCAATTGATTTGATGATTTATAAATAAAGGAATAATATGATATAAATGAAGATATCGAGCTAATTATATTATTCATAAATCAATGAAGAGATTTAATATCCTTGCTAGTAACAATAATAGCTCGATGAACAATAACTGTTTGAGGTTAATATTATATACTTTTTTAAATTGCGGAAGTTATTGTTTTAGTCGGCATTTGTTATTTGCATTACACAAAAAGTCTTCAAACAAATTATTTTTAGACTAAATTATAAAGTTCTTGGTTGTTGGAAATTAAGTAATGAAGTCAGCTATTAACTGTTATTTCTAGTAGTAGTAGGTACTAGTTCGGGAGTTCAAGGGGTTGAAGATTATAATTCTATAATACTATTTAGTTATATTTCATCCGATTTGCGAACTCCAGTATCTGAGCCCTATTGCTTTTTTGTGGTATAAATGAATCTAAATTTTTATTTTATATCTATCAACTGAATGTCTTAAATGGTACTTACATGTGATAGAGGATATCAACTATGTATCACAGAAAATAGTTTTGATGATTTTTAGCGTGGGTTCAGAAATGGGTGGTGTATCTTGCTAGTGAAGTGGGCTGACAACAATTATCTATATCTTTCAAAACTTTAGTATTGTATCAATACTTATTGATATACGCTATCAAATTTATGGAACTGAACTGATATATGTTATATAATATACATATATTATCTTTATATTAACCCGTTTCTGTATGTTCTCTATACGCTAATGAAGATGTTTAACCTTACTAAGGTAAATGGATAACCTTACTAAGGTAAATGGATAACCTTACTAAGGTAAATGAATAACCTTACTAAGGTAAATGAATAACCTTACTAAGGTAAACGGATAACCTTACTAACGTAAATGAATAACCTTCCTAAGGTAAATGAATAACCTTACTAACGTAAATGAATAACCTTACTAAGGTAAATGAATAACCTTACTAAGGTAAATGAATAACCTTACTAAGGTAAATGAATAACCTTACTAACGTAAATGAATAACCTTACTAAGGTAAATGAATAACCTTACTAAGGCAAATGAATAACCTTACTAAGGTAAATGAATAACCTTACTAAGGCAAACGAATAACCTTACTAAGGTAAACGAATAACCTTACTAAGGTAAATGAATAACCTTACTAAGGTAAATGAATAACCTTACTAAGGTAAATGAATAACCTTACTAAGGTAAATGAATAACCTTACTAAGGTAAATGAATAACCTTACTAAGGTAAATGAATAACCTTACTAAGGTAAATGAATAACCTTACTAAGGTAAATGAATAACCTTACTAACGTAAATGAATAACCTTACTAAGGTAAATGAATAACCTTACTAAGGTAAATGAATAACCTTACTAAGGTAAATGAATAACCTTACTAAGGTAAATGAATAACTCCTCTAAGGTAAAAACAGAAAAGTACGTAGGTAACACAATATGTACTTTATAATTGAAGGAAGTACTACCATTTACATCAAATGTTATTGCAGTAACTCCCAAGTACTGGAAATAATAATTCCATTTGCATCAAATGTTTTCAGGTCCTCAGAGTTTACTTGTGATTTTACAGAAGCTTTAAAGATACATTTTACCTACTGCAATAATATCGAGAAATGTAACTTGTTATATAAATTATAAAGGATAGTGATAAGAAGGTTCATGTTTATCATGTTTGTTAGGTATGATTATTGGTATCTCTTTGTTAATTTATATTAATTATGAGTGATCTTATATAATTAGTGAATGTTTAAAATTGTCTATACTTAAAATTTAAATTTTCAATGAAGGAAAATTTCATTCATCATTGCTGAAAATTTTAGATTCCATGTTATGTTATCAATAGGAAAAAATTCAGATAAATTCGTTCGTAGAATATACCATTGTTACAATATTTTGTTGCTGGCATAGTTTGAAAAATAGCATATCTTCCTCTCTCTATGCTACGAAACCTGTAATGGATATAAAAGATGGCGTTAGATGGCACGCACGGGCCTTTAATAGCTACCTCAGCTAATCTTGAATAAAAACCAACAGGGAATTGTGAGGAAATGTATCATTGTCTTTTACGGATGGAATGGACTCTCAATGTAACAGAAAACATTTATTTTAAACAATCCTCTCTACAGTTCCCCTTCTAAACTTTCTAGGATATTATGAAATCGTCAGAGTTTTTTTATATCTGTTTGAAGCACATTTTTTTTTAATAATTTGGAAAGATATTTTGGCAAATATTAGAAATTGTAATGATTAAAATCAATTGAATCTGGAACATCTGATATAGGTAGATCAACCATATTAGTCAATTCTCAATTTTTTTTTTATAATTTTCCATAAATCGAGATTTCCATGGGCTAAAATTCGAAAATTAATATGTGAAGTAATCACAAAATTATTTTAGGTATTTCGATTATTTTATGAATGAGGAAGCATGGGCCATTGAATTCCTGTCGTAATATTCATAACAGCATTTCATATAGAATACCACCATATAAAAATAGATACATACATACACACTCTAAGCCATATTAACTCACATGCGAGTAAATTCTCCCATCATCTGAAAAGTGCCGAATTATTCCTCAGCCACTTCAGAAGTCGAAACTCGAGTCTTTATTTTCGATGTGCCGAAAAAGCGGATATTGAAGAGAGTTTTCCAATGTCCGTCCAAAGGCAGACAGTCACCAGAGATGGAAAAGAAAACAGAATTAAGGACTCTCTTTCGACTCTTCTTCTTCCCTTTCAATTGCCTTTTCAAAGTAAACAACAAGAGTAAACCAAGCAAAAGTTGTGAAGGGAAACAAAACAAACATATAAAAATTTATCAATCTTAGAAATTTTGATGGTCGATGTTTCAAGATGACATCCTTAAATTTTATTTTATAATGATATTGAAATAAAATGAAACTGAATGAGCATTGATGAATAATAAATCTTAATAATTAAATAGTGTACAAATTTGATTGAAATAAATGATACTCACGGAATTTCAAATACTTTAAATCTCCACGTTGAAGGCACTTTTGGTATTCAAGCTTTCGAATAGAAGGATGTCTAATTGTCTATTCTTCGTCAGGAACAAGTTTTGAAAAACACCACTTGTTTTCATCGCTTGCTCTTGACGACGAATTGACATTTTATATTCGAATGTTTGAATCCTGAAATACTTTTAATGTTGAAATCTTATTAACCTCTTGAAAATACAATCTTACTGATTATGATTTAATTATTTATACACATAGAATTAAATTTCCTATATTTTTTTATGTTATAGGTGGAATAAGGATATTTCTCCATTTCTTTCTGCGCATCTATTACATTGCTAACGATATCCATCGGTTTATAAGCGATCAATAATCGTTTAGTTGCAGTTGATATCACAGCAGGTGACTACTCATCTTCATCAATTCTAACTTTCAATTGAAATACAAATCTGGCGATAAATCAATGGCGTAATGTGTTCTTATGGCCGCCATTATAGGCATTACCTCAAAGCCAATTTACAATTTATCAAACACTGCACTATCAGCGGGAAATGGTACCTACTTTCAACAAATAAAAACAACTTCCTTCTTGTAACATCAGAGCATTGGACTTTGGACGGGGTAATTTAATACTATTTAACATCATTAAATAATTATTATAATAACTTCGCAAAATTGCTGAAGGTTATACATGTTTTGATTTGGAATATATATTTATCTTATTACTCGGATAAATCATAAAGTATTCAACCTAATTGCTTTAAATTTAGTGGGACGATTGGTCAGTGTCCACGAACCATTTGATTAGATTTTGGGATGCGATCGGGTCGAAGGTCAAAGTCACGAAAAGTTCAATGTCAAAATCGTTTGAACCGGCGGTGAAGTTGCGCACTCTACGAGTGCCCCTTCTAATTCGAACATGTTTATCTTCATACATGTATATTACGTACGTTATATTGTAAACTTCTTAACTATATAACCTCGTAACTGTATTGCCAAGTAAGTTTATTCTAAATTGTTTGACGTAATGATTGTATAATGCTATTTTTTTGCGTAGTTCAGTTAATTCTCTTATTCTAATCCCAGTCACATGAACTGAATAAGAAATGATCAAATTAATCACGAATCTCAATATGTGCAAAATGTTTGAGACCGACTGGTATGCGGTATATTCGGTCACTTGTTTAGGCTGGCAGTATTCGGAGAGTGGGTGTAAAATTTAAAAATATGTCAATCCAGAAATTTATGTGAGATATATTTATTCCGATTAATATTGTTTCGTTCCTCTATATTTATTAATTAGATAGGCTATACAGGTGAAATTTGGTGAAAAAATTTGGCGATAAAATCATCATTGTAGTTCACAGTAATTGCATTTATTTATTTAAATTAAACCATAGTTATATATCAAGTTATACTGTATTAGATGTAAATGTATAAGAACATCTTACCTAATTATTACTCAAAATAAATCATATAATTTATTTTTTGAATCCAGAACATCTTCAATAAAATATATAAAGAGAGAGAGAGAGAGAGAGATAGAAATAGCTGTGTGAAGAAATTTTATAGGAATGACAAACTTGTTTTTTTTTCTTAATGTAAACTCCGGAAAATCCCAAGAAATAGAAAAGTACTATAATGTCACTCTTCAGGAATATCACTTGAATATAACAAAGCAATATTAAACTAAAAACTTAAGCCATTGATGAGTAAATAATAACTGAAAAAGGAGTTATTTTATGACAAGAATACAAGAACTGAGTAATTGGAATGTATATTAATGATCTCAAGTCTGAATAACCAATGAATGATCAGGATTCTGCTAATACTATGAATGTTCTGTGGAAATTTTCGAGTTCATTTCCTTAAATAAAAGAGGTTTAATTTGTTTCCTTGAACAAACAAGAAAACGATTTCCAATATTATTATTAGGAAATAAATACTTTGGTATCGTCAAATGTAAATCTTATCGTTGTAGAATGTGTGTGGAATATTTTACATTTGAATGATGAGGAACTGAAAACAATATCATGTATTTTTAATGCATAATAGTTTGAACAATGCAAGTTCATTGGCAGTGTTTATATTACATACTACGTGTAAAGCTTTTAGAACGCCCAGTAAATGTACCGTAAAAGCGTTCGTTGTAACGATCAGCATTCGTTGTAACGATCAGCGTTCGTTGTAACGATCAGCGTTCGTTGTAATGATACATTATTTAGTTTAGTTTGGGATTTAAACTTTGTTAATTTTCTTTAACAGCATTTCGAAGATAAAATAATGAAGGTAAACAATCTCAGATTATTATTAAAGGAATTTTTTTAATGAAAATCATATAATAGTTATATAACTTAATTATATAACTGTACAAAATAATATGGTAGGTATAACTGTCGCCTAAAGTACTGTAAAAAGGGTGTAATATTTCAACTTCACTTACATAGATATCTTTGTACCTACATGCAAACTAATACACATAGCATAATTAATGATCGTATATTAAACTGAAAATAATAAAAGAATCTGATTAAAGAAAATGTGACGGAAAAGAGTAACACAATCAAAATAATGAAAATCCTAAGAACTGTATATTAAGTGTTGATTGCAGATTGGGTAAATTCCTATTTCACGTCCCTATTTCATTTAGAGACGTGAATTTGGAACCGATCCATTTACCCCCTTCCTTGATCACGTCCCTAAATGAAATATATAGGGACGTGAACTAGGAAGGAGGTATTTTTGAATTAATTTTTCGTAAATTTAATTACCTTTCATCTGATTAAAATATATTGCGCTGATAAATATTATTGACAGAAAATTTAATTAACTACTTGAACAAATAATACCAAAGATGAATATTTGAAATTGAAATTCAGAAAATTAAAGAATGTTGATTTGGAAAACAAATTGAAATATATAATATACTCTTGCTTTTGTTTTTAAATAGTTATAAATATAAAAAAATAGTTAATTTATGACCTATCACCTTCATAGTTCACGTCCTTAAATCAATTAGGGACGTACGTGAACTTGGAATTTACCGTAAATTGTAATACCCCTGATTATAATCAATGTTTGACTAGTTACTTGGTAGACGAATGAAATATTTGTTAAATAATATAATTTAAATGGTGACCGGACAACTCGCCGCCGGACAATTTTCCGCCGGGTAATTCGCCGCGGACAATTCTCTGTGAGGACGAATTCACATATAAAAAATGTTTTAAATATAAATTGCGTGTTGTAAATTAACTTTCAAATTTTCTTAGCAGTATTTGAAAATGTTTTCTTTTCCATATCAAAAGTTCAATATAATGTTTTTTAACTATTATATAAACATAGTGTGTGTTGTAAATTAGCAATAACATTTTCTTCGTTCTATTTGAAAGTATTATGCTAAAAATAATTAGCTACTGGAAAGAAAACAAATTCAGTGTCTTCTTAAAACGTTTAATGACCTATAAAAATTACTCTAGTTTGAAACTAATACACCAGTACAAATTAAAGATTATTACATTTACTATCACCTCTTCATTTTCCTCTTCTATGCGTGAGTTCAGGCACCTGTGCTGTGTTCGTTTTCTTATCATTCCTTGGTAAGTGATTGCATCCACAAAGTAGCTTTTCTGCACCCATGAGCTTTGTCACGGACTGGTGTGTGGTGTCTTTGTTCAAGGAGTCACTTTGTTTTCTGATTTCTTTTTGCTGTCCCTTGTATTTAATTTCCTTTTAACGACAACTAGAAAGCACTTCGCTTCAAAGCAGACAATCAATAGCTCAATTATTCTTTGCGGCTTGAAATATTCTCACAGATATAACAAAAGAAAAAAATTAATTGAAATATTTCAACTACTGTTTTACGTCAGGCTTGAACGAATAGAAACAAATTATTGTTCAAATATATAATATTTTTAAATATATTTAAATGATGTATACGCCGGCAAAACATAAATCACCTGGCGAGTTGTCCTGACGGCGTGTTGTCCTATCGGCGAGTTGTCCTCACGGCGAATTGTCCGTGGTGGGTTGTCCAGCGGCGAGTTGTCCTAGAACCAATTTAAAGAGTTCGTTGTAGCGATCTGCTGTCCGTTAAAGCGTACAAATTTTGTCTTTTGTAGTTCAAAGATCGTCCGCTGTAAGATCTTTACATGTAGTGTAATTCCCCCGGTAAAAGGACGGGTTTTCAATAATATTAATATTGGTGTAACGTAACAATCCTCATATGGTCTGTGTCTTCAGATTTACTTATTCATTATTAAAGACCCTGTATAGTGTTTAAATAATAAATCTGTATATTACACCCTGCAGTGTTTAATTTCATTTTACAATTAATTTATTTATCTGCATAGACTGATATATTTTACTGATAAAATAATATAAACAAACAGGGACACAAATTATAATAAACATATATAATATATATATGTATAATAATTATTATATATATATAAATTCTCATGGGTCTTTATT
>CANNZV010004694.1:0-16456 GCA_947561585.1 Caprella mutica
AAGTTTGAAATACTCTAATATGCCTGTATGTATTATTCTTTGACTCAAAAGTATTGATTCAAACAATTTGAAACCTCTAATTGATCTATTCTTTTACATCTTGAATCATATTATGAAAGCTCTTGAAAATTATGAAAGATGATCTATTCATTGTGATATAATGTTATACAAATCGATAGGCGATGTCTTCCATGTACTTTCAAAGTTAACCCCATTTGTTAGCGTTTGAAAAATTACATAATTACATTTTTGGTCACACCTATTATCTTTTACCATTTTTTTGAATACAAATACAGCTTCGGTTAGAAAGGATTAAAACACACTTCATTGATTATACAAATGATATGGTTGTTCCTGGTTTAATTCAATAGAACGCGAAGTAAAGTATAACTATACTCAACTTTTTAACTGTAAAGCTGAGCAAGGAGCGTTATTTCGGTATAAAGATATAGTATGATCCACAATGAATAACACTAAAATAGAAATTGATTAAACTTCATATTAAATAATTTATTTTCAGATTGAGTGATCAAACATCATATTTATGAAATAATTAAGCTTCATATTTATTTAATGATTTAATTTCATATTAAACTGATATTACTGAAATGCACTATAGATATACCAACGTTATCCATGTACAATGCGAATATCAAAAATTAAATAATGCTTATTTGGTGAAGTCCTATTAAAACGTACGTGCGTACGTATAATATAAAAATTGATAATCTGTTAGAACGTATAATAGAAATTTAAAAAAATTAATAGTTTCAAATGTGTTTCTCTAAATGTTTCAAACATCTTCTCAGTGTTTCAAACTTTGTTTTCATGTTTCATACTTTTTTTCACGTTTCAAACTTTCTTTTTCATGTTTCAAACAATTAGGTTTCCTATGTACAAACATATTTTGATGTTACAAACAGTTTTCAATGTTCCAAACATGTTTTAATATTCCAAACAAGTTTTACCGTTCAAACATGTTATAATGTTTCAAACATGTTTTATTGTTCAAATATGTTGTGATGTTTCAAACATATATTTTAGTGTTTCGAAGATATTCAGATGTTTCGAAGATATTTAGATGTTTCGAACATCTTTTCAATGTTATAAACATTGTTTACATGTTTAGATCGTGCTTTTGTATTTCAAATATGTTCATAATTGTCCATACGTGTTTATAATGTTTAAAACATGTTCTCAGTGTTAAAACATTTTCTCAGAGTTTCAAACATGTTCTCAGTGTTTCAAACATGTGCTTAGTGTTTCAAACATGTTCACAGTGTTCCAAACATGTTTTCAATGTTTCTTACATTCATTCATTTTGATTCAATCAACATTAAATTCAACATGCTTCTAATATTGTAAACAATTTATCAATATTCCAGACAAGTTTTAACTTTTCAAATAATCATTCATGTTTCAAAAATGTTCAGTGTTCTGAACTTGATCAGTCATTCCAATATGTTTTATTGGTTCAAGCATATTTCCTCTGCAGTGTTTCAAACATGTTATCATTGTCTCAAATATTTCAAAATTAATTCAATCATGTTATCAATGTTTCAAACGTGTTTTCGGTGTTTCGAACATGTGTTTATGTTTCCAGTCTCATTTTAACGTCCCCAATCTGTAATAATGTTACAAACATACATTCGATGCTTTAATGTTTTTAACATGCTTCAATGTTTCAAAAAGTGGCTTAATTCGAAATGATTTGCATATTCACACATTTTGAACCACAAGATAGTGAATTAATTATAATTATTTACTTGAAAGGTGTTTAATTTAATTACTGATAAATATCTACTAATATAGTATAGTTGCATGCATCAAGGTTTAGGTTTAAAGATATGGTTTAGCATCCTTTAGGAAGAAATTAAAAGATATCATTCTAGTGGTCCAGAATTTCAAAATTGTGCCTATCTACGCATTTTGAGCCCAAGGTAGTGAATTATTCATAGATAGATACGTACAAAGTTTATCAATTCATTACTGATAAACATCTACTAATAAGGTATAGTTGGGCACATTAATAGTAATATTTAAGGATCTAATGATATGGTTCAGCACTTTTAGGGCAGAAATTAAAAGATACCATTCTAGTGGCTCAGAATTTAAATATTGTGCCTATCCACGTATTTTGAACCACAAGGTAGTGAATTATTTATAGATTGACACTTACTAAGTTTTTCAATTTATTACTAATAAATATCTACTAATAAGGTTTTGCTGCACGCATAAGTAATAGTCTTCAAGGATCTGAAGATATGGTTTAGCACTTTTAGGGCAGAAAATATAAAATATTATTAAAGTGGCTCAGTATTGAAATGTATCGCTAGCAGAGGAATTCTGACCCAGTAGTATATTAAGTTTATTTGTATATCAGTTTCTAAAAGGTTTGGTATATTTTTGTTTAATAACGTTTCCTTTGTCCTTTTCATTTTTATATAAAGTTTTTTCTTATGTTTGTTTTTTCATATCAAGGATGGCTCAAAATTGAAAATCAATGTCTTACTTTTTTATTTTGAACCACTTTTTAAAAAACAGTAACAGAGCTTCGTTTGCAACTAATATTAAAATTTATAAGCTTTTTTTATTGCATTTGTTAACTATTTATGGAAATCGGATTCTATTTGTGAATATACCTCAAAAAAAAATTTAGGTGGCTCATAATGCAAAAACTCCATTTTGAGCCACCTCGATTATTTCAGAAATAAAAATGTTTTAATGAAAATAATAATTATTTATCAGATACATGTGAGAATCTTAGTTTGTTAATGATCATAAATGTTGCATTCTGATTAGTGGCTCAAAATTCACTTCTGCATGCTCGAAAACAGATTTTGAGAGGTGGCTCAAAATCAACATTTTCGTTATATAGGTAATTGAAATGTGTATATGAAGTGGTCAATTATTTTAATTATTTATACAAACTTTACTATTTGTTATATATTAAATGATATGGATTTAAAATGGCATCACCACATGATTTTTATGCGTTCCTATGATGGTTAGATTAATCCAATGTGTACTAAACATATTTATACTGTATTACCCCTTTATATAAACATTAAACCACATGGTAAACATGTGTCTGCAATGTGGAGTAATCATGAATAGCTATCCAAATAATTACCTGCCTCTATTTTTACAGGGTATATACCCAATCACCGTGCACCTCACTCTAGGCGTGCGCGAACAGAACGCCTACGGACAGAATACCTAACGGACAAAATGCCTAACAGACAAAATGCCTAACGGACAAAATGCCTAACGGACAAAATGCCTAACGGACAAAATGCCTAACGGACAAAATGCCTAACGGACAAAATGCCTAACAGACAAAATGCTTAAAATAAGTTAGACCAAGTGGAAACAAAGAGTTTTGTGTCAGAGATAGTTCATTAAATTACCTTCACATTGAATATGAACATTTGTAACTCAGCGTGCTTAGTGTAAACACTCTCTTATTTCATTTCACTGTATTTGTGATTTATCACTAAAGTGTTTACTCTATTTATCAAATCGCTCTAAAAAATAATCTTCCTACATCTTGCCATTTTTATTGGATATCTATAATCATCTTCTTCTATTTTCATTTTTTTTAATATTGTTTATTCTTTTAGATAGCTACAATCATCTTCAATATATAGTGATGTTTATAGTTGCTTTTGAAGTTCTAAAGCAAGTTAAGTAATTACAATGTTTATATAAATTGGTACTTAAATGCAATTAACTACTCTGTTTATAAAAAATGCCGCCAATATTTTAATTTTATTCAACTACCTTTATAGTATTAGAAGTTCCGATGGAAAAAATTCAGTATTCTTTAAATATAAGATGTAACTGGGACGTAGTATACATTTTTTCCTTATGTTTAACAGATATTTACAAAAAACGATTTGATGTTCAATTAAGATAAGTTATATTACCTTATAATGTATTCTGTTCTTTATTTACCATGTAGCCCCTTATTAATAAATATGAATGAAATTGTAAAGATTAGGGAGGCCCCGGCCCTAATCTTATTATAAAGGGTGCTATATGTTCAATAAATAAATAAATAATTATAATCAATCCATTGCAGATATCATTTCAATGTTTTCTATTCTGCCCTTTTATTTAAATATGGAGTTGATTCTTTTATTCAGTTGACAACATTCTTTTACTTCATTATTTTACAATTTCCATTTTATTTATTCATACATTTTGTACATTAGGCAGTTTTTCCTTTAGGCCTTTTGTTCTTTAGGCATTTTGTCCTTTAGGCATTTTGTCCTTTAGGCATTCTGTCCTTAGGCATTTTATCCGTTAGGCATTTTGTCCGTTAGGCATTTTGTCCTATAGTACCATTCTAGGAGTATCATCCCGCGTTAGAATTACTTTTCCCAAGCTATTATACCTGAGTTGCTACTCCCAAAAGTGCCATCAACTTTGGAGATATTTCAAAAGTATTTACCAAACTCATTCGAAGAAATCATGTTTATGAGACTCTTTCACGCAAAAACTTCCATTTTCATTAAAAATTATGAGATATTCAAGGGAAATAATAACCTCACAGTGGGATAAGTTTTTAAATATTCAAACCATTTATCGGAGAATGAATAGGAAGACCTGAATGAATAACATTATTAATAGAAAAAATTAATGGTAATAGTTTCAATTTTGTTTAAAGACACTTAATTACACTCAAAGTATTCGGGAAGTGAGTGTGATAGGTTTAATGAAAAGCTCAAAAAGATTCATGACATAAGCACTTCCCGAATACTGTGAGTGTTTGAAGTGCTGAAGGGTTACTCTACGTAGTATTGATGTAATTGCAAAATTAAATTATTAAATACACATATATTCATTTAAAAAAAAAAATGGTGTAAAATTAAATTTTTCTGTGGTTTTGAGTTATACCCAGACGGAAAATATTGGTAGGGACTCTGACTATCAAGTGGGAGTACCTTTTCAATATTTGATGGTTTATTCGTGATTGCAGATTCTAAAGAGGTAGGTATGTCCTTTACCCGATATGCCAAATATGATGAAGAAGAACCTTTACAATGTTAGTTAGATCCTTTAATCTATTTCCCCCTCAACTTACTATAGTAGAGACTCCTATATAATGAATTCCTGTATAGTGTGATTGTAGTGTCCTGAGTAATGAAGTAGCCTCTATCTTTAGTCCGTCATAAAATGGCCATTAGTTTAGAAAACTGATGGCCAGTCATGAGAGACTAAAGAAAATTGGTTCATTATAGAGGCTACTTCCTTACTCATGACACTACATAAACTATTCAGAATTTCACTATAGAGGAGCTTTACTGTGTTTACTAAATGTAATTACAACCCAATGAGTCTATCATACGAATGCACCACTAAATAGAGAGCCAATGACACAGTCTGTGATCTCAATATCTAATTAGCGGATTGTCATCACAACCGCTTTTTTAAATTCAATCGCAAAACTCCTCTGCACTCCGTTTGATGTCCCAGTTCTTCATTGCGGAGTGGAAGTATGATTTGACGAGGGTATTTGCCATCAAACACATCAAGAACTGTTCCATCAAACACATCAGGAACTGTTCCATCAAACACATCAAAAGTTCCATCAAAGGACACCCATCGCTCGTAGTGGAAAAAGTTAGAAGCAATTAATTCGACAATATCTTTTGTAGAGTGTTTGTGTTGGTAATCCTTTCACTGGAATTCACTGTCTGAGTGCATCCAGAGCTGCGCTCCATTTTTCCTTTGACCAATTCTACTGAATTAGAGCCAACCAACGACAAATAAAACACAAAAATACATTCAGAATAGCTCTACAATTCATTTGAAATATATATGTATACAGCAAAAGGAATATGTAGTGTGTATAACCAATTGATTTGTTTTGAATAGTCTATTTAATATAAATTGAATATAAATTCATTACCTAGATTGGAATAAAATAATTCAATGTTCACAAATTAAGTCGATTATTCATTCATGAACTTAGGTATGATTCTTGACTGAACCGAATTGTTTTCGTAATAATTTTCCGACTATACAATTTGAATGTCATATATTTTCCCCTGTTTAGGCGATATATGTAGACGGTGATTTATCATAAGATTCTTAAGCATTAATTAAAACATAATAAATTATTATCAATTATGTTTAATGTAATATTTTTTTATAAGGATTTTTTTGTAACCTATCTTAAAACAAGATGATGGGCATTCGTAGAGCGCATAACTTCTCCACCACTAATACATGACCATCAAATATCATAGGTTTATAGATGACACTGACCTTTGACCTGTTCACCCTCAAAATATAGTAAACTGTTTCCTGGATAATGACCAATCGTCAAACGAAACTTTAGGCAATTTGATTTAATACTTTTTTGAGTTATAAATGACCTTGACCTTTGACCGGATCGCACCCAAATTTCTACAAAATGGTTAATGGACATTGACCAATCATCAATACTTTTTGAGTTATGTGAATAACAAGGATATTACTAGTAAAATATTACTAGTAAAATATTACTAGTAAAATATTACTAGTAAAATATTACTAGTAAAATATTACTAGTAAAATATTACTAGTAAAATATTACTAGTAAAATATTACTAGTAAAATATTACTAGTAAAATATTACTAGTAAAATATTACTAGTAAAATATTACTAGTAAAATATTACTAGTAAAATATTACTAGTAAAATATTACTAGTAAAATATTACTAGTAAAATATTACTAGTAAAATATTACTAGTAAAATATTACTAATAAAATATTACTAATAAAATATTACTAATAAAATATTACTAATAAAATATTACTAGTAATATTTTACTAGTAAAATATTACTAATAAAATATTATTAATAAAATAAGACTAATAAAATATTACTAATAAAATATTACTAATAAAATATTACTAGTAAAATATTACTAGTAAAATATTACTAGTAAAATATTACTAGTAATATTTTACTAGTAAAATATTACTAATAAAATATTATTAATAAAATAAGACTAATAAAATATTACTATTAAAATATTACTAATAAAATATTACTAATAAAATATTACTAATAAAATATTACTAATAAAATATTACTAATAAAATATTACTAATAAAATATTACTAGGATATTAGGATATTAGGATATTAGGATATTAGGATATTAATTTTATTGAAAAAAAATTGTACACAAACAACTATTTCAAGCCCTTGTATAAGTTCCTGCTGCTAACAGGACCTTTTCGGGCAGAGATAAAATCAAATAGAATAATTAAAATTTAAGAAGAGAAAAAAGAAATTGACAATGACACCAACAAATATAACTTATTACATATTAAACTAGAGGTTTCGTATTCTGACTCAAGTATTAGGGTTATATTGACTTAGCAAGTGATTTTTAAGATTTGCTTTGAAAGTGCTGAGAGAGGGAGAACTTTTGATATCTTCAGGCAAACTGCGCCAAAGTTGTGGGCCAGCAAAATTTAAATTATGTCTGGAAATGGTAAGTCTAGGATAATTAACAGCTGGTTGGTTTGATAAACGGGTTGAATAGGAATGTTCAGTAGTGTTAAAAGATGCTAAATTTTTATACATATAGATTGCTAGTAAGTATTTATATATATCACACAGCTTAAGTATTCCAGTATTAAAAAAGAGAGAGTTAGTATGGGCCAGGTATTCGCTGCCTGTGATTATGCGAATTATCTTTTTTTGCAAAATTTCTATTGTATTTAAATGACTGGCATATGTTCCTCCCCAAATGAGATTACAATACAAAACATGGGGATAAAATAAACTGTAATACAATTTGATAAGAGCTCCCTGGGGTAAATAGTGACTGAGTTTATATAGGATGCCAACAATTTTCGACAATTTCTTTGCAATGAGTGATAAATGACATGAAAAATTCAACCTATTGTCTACTTCCAGTCCCAGAAACCTAGCTCTTCCCTGAAAATCAACAATAACATTACCTACTACAACATTCGATTCAACATCTCTAACATTTAGACGGTTTGAAAATAGCACAGCACTAGTCTTACTTGCATTCAAGCATAATCTATTAGCATATGTCCAATCAGTAAATCTATCTAGGTCAACATTCAACTCGCCAATCAAATCACCAATACTAGCATGAGACGCAGTCAGCGTGGTATCATCCGCAAAGAGTGTAGATTTAAGGTTGGGAGATAAATTTGAAAGTTCATTTACATATATTAAGTACAATATAGGTCCTAAAACACTACCCTGTGGGACGCCATTTAATATTCTTGACTCATCAGAAATAGAGGTAAACAGTTTTACACGCTGACTACGTTCGGACAGGTATGACTTGAACCAACTATGCGCCACTCCTCTAATGCCATACATTTCCATTTTAGATAACAAAATATCATGTCTAACTGTATCAAAAGCCTTACTAAAATCAACAAACACACTAACCACATGTTTTCTTTCATCAAGAGACTTATATAAATGGTCAACATAATCAATAAGCGCATCAGTGGTAGCCAACCCTTTACGAAAACCATATTGGTCACCAGTCAACAACGAAAATTTATTTAGAAAATTGACCAATCTCCTCGCCATACATTTCTCGATTATTTTGCTAAACAGCGGCAGCAAAGAAACCGGTCGATAATTTGCAACGTTAGTAGTTTCACCCTTTTTATGAATTGGTACAACAACAGCCTGCTTAAATACATTCGGAAATATACCCCCTTTAAATGATTTATTCACAATTTTAGAGAAACATACACCTACCTCAGTACTAACGGCTTTCAATGCCCAAACAGATATAGAATTAATATCAGCTTTTTTCCCTTTCAAAGATCTAATAACAGAGGTACATTCACAACTGGACATAGGATACAAAAACATAGAAGACGTAACATTACGATTAACATAATTACAAGGAGATTCCTCAACGAAAGGTATAGAATTATCAATCTGTTCAGAAATACTAGAAAAATAACTATTAAAAATAGCGGAAATATCACCACTATCGGTATAAGTGAGACCGCCATGTTCAATGGCACCAATGCGTGGTTTGTTGTTCTCGGCTATAATCCCTCTTATATTTCTCCAAGTCTTCCCAATGTCATTAGAACATCTGTCGAATAGTGACTTATAATATTCTTTCTTAGCTTTTTTAACCATGACATTCACCCTGTTACGAACATTTTTATTTTCACGATCAGATATCAATCCTCTCTTAAATAGTTTAAATGTTCTTGATTTTAACTTTATTTGCTGTATAATAGCAGGAGTGATCCATGGTTTAGCAAAGCGTTTTCCTCCTATATACTTAATCTTCAATGGAAAACTAGAGCAGTACAATTCATTCAGTCTCCTCAGATAGTTCTCAGTTACAAAGTTCACATCATCAGAAGACATCACAGAATCCCAATCCTCGCTTCCTACCTTTTGGACGAAGCTGTTCATATTGATAATATTGTTCTCTCGGAATACCAATTTAGTTTTACAATTGATATAATCAGACTTCTTACTAGAAATCGAGATAAATGCTGGACAATGATCCGTGCCATCGTATAAAATAATACCAGATTTGAATGATATTCCACTCTTAATAGTCATCCAAATATGATCCAGTAGAATCGGTAATTGATTTAAAGAGGCAGGCGGGAAGCGAGTAGGTTCAGTAATAACCGGTACAAGGTGAAAAGAACGCATCAGTGCTGCAAATGACATGACCTCACAGTTGTCTGAATTAAGCAAATTAATATTTATGTCTCCCAATACATATACAAAATCATCAGGGGAAAATTTACTCAATAGTTCATGGACATTAAAATTAAAATCGACTACAGTACCCAGATGCGGTCTGTAAATAGCTAGGATTTTATGTTTGGATTTATTTATTTCAATTTCAACAGCACAAGATTCAATTGTATCCGTGCTCAGACTAAACTCATCCAATTTATTAGCAGCATATGCAACATTGGACAGTATACTCACACCTCCACTACGCCTATTGTTACGAAAAGTGTGGAAAGCATTAAAACCATCAACATAAATATCACTAGTGAGCCATGTTTCACTTAATACCATAACATCTGGGTAATTATTGAGCGACGTGAGCATTGATTCGAACATATCAAAATTCTTATGAAAACTTCGTATATTATAAGTAATCATACAAAAATCTTCCTTTGCGCTATCAGAATTATATTCGTCAATAGTATAGTACATAGATCCATTGTTATCTGCAGGCATAATATGATCAATTAGGTTAGAATCGGGGTCCAATTCTTCCATATTTAAAAAATCACCAGCAGGTTATAAAGCAACCGCTCAAATCAAGGTAATTACCAAATAAAGTTAGGTCACAGCAGACTAGTGCACCTGACCCCAACACCGGCAACTCAGTCACACAACACAAGATGAGACAGTTAGTAGCACAGGAGACAGGTGAGTAGCACAGGAGACAGGTGAGTAGCAAATGACACAGGTGAGTAGCAAAGGAGACAGGTGAGTAGCAAAGGAGACAGGTGAGTAGCACAGGAGACAGGTGAGTAGCACAGGAGACAGGTGAGTAGCACAGGAGACAGGTGAGTAGCACAGGAGACAGGTGAGTAGCACAGGAGACAGGTGAGTAGCACAGGAGACAGGTGAGCAGCACAGGAGACAGGTGAGTAGCACAGGAGACAGGTGAGTAGCACAGGAGACAGGTGAGCAGCACAGGAGACAGGTGAGTACCACAGGGTGAGTACCACAGGAGAAAGATGAGCAGCACAGGAGACAGGTGAGTAGCACAGAAGTCAGGTGAGAGCAATTGAGAATACAGATCTAGTCACTGTTCGCTGGGTTGTCTCTTAACAAAGTCAGTTATATTTGCATTTAAATTCGTCTCACAGAAGCTTTCCAGCTCTGCCTTTGTGTTAACAAAAAAATTTGAGTTTCTTGCAGTAGAGTTACTACTCTTAATCCACACAAAAACTCTACCGTCAACCGCTCCCACCCCATCCACCCTATCAGGATAGCGACGTTTTGCTTGACGTAATATGAAGAATATCTCGGATCTAATAGGGATAAGACTTTCATTCACATATTGACCAGAGGGTTTCACAGATCTGCACGATTTAATTATGTCTGTTTTAACATCACGGTTGTTGAGTTATTAGAAGAATCTTACGTCTGTCAGGTACTTGCGAGGCAGATTTCTTACCAACTCGATAGGCACTAGAGATGGAATCTAACGGCAATGAATAGTTCAGCTGATTTTTAAAAATCTCACAGACAGTTAGCTTAGGGTTTTCATTCATCTTTGTAGCAGGCAAACTAGTACCCGACAATACCAATGTAGTACTTCTATTATCAGCCTCTATGCAGTCTAGTCTCCCCCTCAACTCCTCATTTTCCTTTCTAATGGAAGCAACCTCCTGCTCCAACACAGCAACCCTACGATCTTTTTCGTCAATCTTACTCACAATTTCTTGAACAGACTTGTTCAGTTTAGTCATTAGTAGATCCAAAACCAGTTTATTCTCCTCAGACAGCTTAGATACATCGATAGTTCTACGTCTTGTGTCAACCATTGTTTAGAGTCAACAAAAGGCAACTGTACATAAACCAGAAAGATAGTCTAGTATAAGCTAAGTGAAGGCAGAGCGACGCAGACACCATACGTCTACACAGTATGACAATATTTTACTAGTAAAATATTACTAGTAAAATATTACTAGTAAAATATTACTAGTAAAATATTACTAGTAAAATATTACTAGTAAAATATTACTAGTAAAATATTACTAGTAAAATATTACTAGTAAAATATTACTAGTAAAATATTACTAGTAAAATATTACTAGTAAAATATTACTAGTAAAATATTACTAGTAAAATATTACTAGTAAAATATTACTAGTAAAATATTACTAGTAAAATATTACTAGTAAAATATTACTAGTAAAATATTACTAGTAAAATATTACTAGTAAAATATTACTAGTAAAATATTACTAGTAAAATATTACTAGTAAAATATTACTAGTAAAATATTACTAGTAAAATATTACTAGTAAAATATTACTAGTAAAATATTACTAGTAAAATATTACTAGTAAAATATTACTAGTAAAATATTACTAGTAAAATATTACTAGTAAAATATTACTAGTAAAATATTACTAGTAAAATATTACTAGTAAAATATTACTAGTAAAATATTACTAGTAAAATATTACTAGTAAAATATTACTAGTAAAATATTACTAGTAAAATATTACTAGTAAAATATTACTAGTAAAATATTACTAGTAAAATATTACTAGTAAAATATTACTAGTAAAATATTACTAGTAAAATATTACTAGTAAAATATTACTAGTAAAATATTACTAGTAAAATATTACTAGTAAAATATTACTAGTAAAATATTACTAGTAAAATATTACTAGTAAAATATTACTAGTAAAATATTACTAGTAAAATATTACTAGTAAAATATTACTAGTAAAATATTACTAGTAAAATATTACTAGTAAAATATTACTAGTAAAATATTACTAGTAAAATATTACTAGTAAAATATTACTAGTAAAATATTACTAGTAATATTTTACTAGTAAAATATTACTAGTAAAATATTACTAATAAAATATTATTAATAAAATAAGACTAATAAAATAAGACTAATAAAATATTACTAATAAAATATTACTAATAAAATATTACTAATAAAATATTACTAATAAAATATTACTAATAAAATATTACTATTAAAATATTACTATTAAAATATTACTATTAAAATATTACTAATAAAATATTACTAATAAAATATTATTAATAATATAAGACTAATAAAATATTACTAATAAAATATTACTTATAAAATATTACTATTAAAATATTACTAATAAAATATTACTAATAAAATATCACTATTAAAATATTACTATTAAAATATTACTAATAAAATATTACTAATAAAATATTACTAATAAAATATTACTAATAAAATATTACTAATAAAATATTACTAATAAAATATTACTAATAAAATATTACTTATAAAATATTACTATTAAAATATTACTAATAAAATATTATTAATAAAATAAGACTAATAAAATATTACTAATAAAATATTACTAATAAAATATTACTAATAAAATATTACTAATAAAATATTACTATTAAAATATTACTAATGAAATATTATTAATAAAATAATACTTATAAAATATTATCAATAACATATCACTAATAAAATATTACTAATCAATTATTATTAAAGAAATTTTACTAAACAAATAGTACACCAATATTAGAGAAAAATTCTAACTGAAAATTCCTTAATAATGCCTAAAAAATACATATATTATAAGTAGTAATTGAACAATAGTTTTAAATGCTTACTAAACTTTAATATTTTGCAATATTCAAATATTATTTAACTATTAACTAATATTAAATATTATTTGCCAATATAAATAATATTTGAATAGTGCCCAAATAATAGTTACAAAGAATAGTACTTTAATTACCTATTAGCAAAATATTAAAACTGAAAAATCTACTTTGAGGCGATTATAACTTTTAAATAATCTAATAATCTTCATTATTAGATAACAAAATTCAATATATTGAAATTGATGGGAATGAAGAAAAACAAATAAATAGTAGATTTATTTGGAATTATATTGATATAACTCCCTACAGCTTCATTTTCATATGCTTATTATGTCTTATATGAAATAGTTGGAAAATAAAGAATTTATTTTAGATTTTAAGTTGAAGTAATGGCCTACTTTAAGCACAGCCGGTATAGTATACTGTATTAAAAGGCAACCACATTATATGATATTAATATTCCTTAGCAAAATTTATAAAGAATATTTTCGATAATTACCCAGCAAACATAGTCGTGTCAACTATATTTCTAAACGATACAACGTGCTCTACACTTTCGATGTAGAAAAAAGAAACAAATCGATCCCTCTGCATCGTTCAGATACATTTTTAGATTAGCGATGCAACACTCAAATAAATAAAAAAAAGATATAAACGAAAGCGTTTTAGTAATGGAATAGACACAAAATGCGATATAAAAACATATCTAAATTGAAGATATTTGGAAACTGTTTCGATGGATTGTTGATACCATTATACTGTGTCAGAACTCTTTCTAAATGACGCATAGAATCTTCATTTTCCATTTCTAAAATAGTTACACAAAAGAGACATCGCATCGTTTAGATACATTTTTAAATTAGCGATGCAACACTCAAATAAATAAAAAAGAGATATAAACGAAAGCGTTTTAGTAATGCAATAGACACCAAACCAAATCGATATCAAATGCACATACATCTAAATTGAAAATATTATTAAACAGATACTGATATTTTCAAGTTTCAGTACTCTTTCTTAATGATGCAACTTTATTTCACATATTGTTTCTAAATAGTAACGATAAAGAAAAATCTGATCTTTTAAATATATTTTCGGTTGGCGATGCAACACTATTCTGATCATAAATGGAATGAAACTGTAGGTATCTATTCTAAAACAGAATTCCGTAATATAATAGATATCTAATTACTGATGTTGTTTCGATTCCTTTAGGTAGATATCGGAATTGATCATAAATTATACGGAATTTTAGATATCTATTCTGAAACGGAATTCAATAGTATTATAGATATCTATTTACTGGTGTTGTTTCGATATGCATTAAACGATTTCTGATTAGAAAATAAACGATGCAGACTAGAGTGAAGATTTTTGGATATTGATGGTAGAATCAAATTAGATTTCTAAACAGTCAAATAATTAAGATACATTCAGTTAGATATCTGATTTAAGTGTATTCCATATCTATTACCGACATGCACTACCAGCGCAACGAATTAGACACAACCCGATATTGAATAGATTCGGACATGTTTGCTGGGTATAGTTCATGATCATGATCCGCCATGGTAGTCGATAATATCACAAAGTAAGTCAAATATTAGAAGTAAAAACCGTAGACTAAATGATAATTACTGAATGTTGTGGTTGTACAGGTTGTATTCAACAAATTCCGAGGTATTCCTACGTAAAAAAAATATATTTACAGTACCTATCACTCCTGTTGCAGACTAACAAGTCATTTTACCAGAGAAAAGTCAACTGCTCACATATTTCCCAATACATTTACAGTACCTATCACTCCTGTTGCAGACTAACAAGTCATTTTACCAGAGAATAGTCAACTGCTCACATATTTCCCAATATATTCACAGTACCTATCACTCCTGTTGCAGACTAACAAGTCGTTTTACCAGAGAATAGTCAACTGCTCACATATTTCCCAATACATTTACAGTACCTATCACTCCTGTTGCAGACTAACAAGTCGTTTTACCAGAGAATAGTCAACTGCTCACATATTTCAGGTGTTCCTCTTCATTGGCTGTAATTTATTGTCTCCGGAGAAGCTCTGAGAAGTACGTATCTACCTCACAAATTACAACAGTTCGCTACAATGCTATCGAGTGGTAATTTAGTAGAGCAAATGTGAGTGTATTTGGTATCCGGTAAATTCGTAGCAGTAAATTCATCGCAGTAAATTCATTGCAGTTAATTCATCGCAGTAAATTCATCGCAGTAAATTCATCGCAGTAAATTCATTGCAGTAAATTCATCGCCGGTAAATTCATCGCGTGGTAAATTCATCGCATGGTAAATTCATTGCATGGTACATTATAAAACTAAATTGATAAACTTGAATAAACTTTTTGCAAATTATTGCACCAACCTTACTTTATTTTTCGTTGGATTGGAGTAACTTGTTAGTACGAATCTGTTATGTTAGTTTATTTTCAATGATTGGATTTTTAGCAATATTTATTATTTTATAGTTATGCATATTTTTCTTTAATTTAAATTTATATTATTTCTCAAATTACGTATTCGGGTAGCTACTCATAGTTAGAAGAACAACATAACTGTAAATGCTACACCTCTTTGAAAATATGATCAGCAAAGCATAATTGCCTCAGTAAATGGGAACCAGGTTTACTAATTATTTAAGAGGTATTGATTACAATTAATCTTTTTAAAAGTAACTTAGATATATTTTTTGTGCAGTTGTAACGATAGATTTTGATTTTTAATATTAACTGTTTGCTTTAGCAACATATCCATATGTTATTTCGTGGAACGATAATTGGGTTTGGCGACAATTGAGCCCAAGGACCAATATATTATTTGCCCATTTTTTCAGAGTCTACAGTATCAACTTAATTAAAGATCATTGCTACCGTAATAACTAGGGATGTGACAATATTCGTTTAGCATAAAAATATAGTCTTGAGCATCATTAAAATATATAATATTCCTAATATGAAAAAAACATTCTGGTTATGAAAAATATTTATTTTTTGATAGATCATATATATTTCATTAATAAATGGTATTACTCTTTTAAACTACTATAAAGATAGGTCG
>CANNZV010004694.1:17550-54581 GCA_947561585.1 Caprella mutica
AAATAAGAATGTGGGTATTTTAGATGAAGAGACAATGGAAAATAAGAATGTGGGTATTTTAGATGAAGAGACAATAGAAAATATGAATGTAGCTATTTTAGATGAAGAGACAATGGAAAATAAGAATGTAGCTATTTTAGATGAAGAGACAATAGAAAATATGAATGTAGCTATTTTAGATGAAGAGACAATGGAAAATAAGAATGTGGGTATTTAAAGCAGGCCGTGGCCCACCAAGACATGCTGAAATTATTAGAACATATGTGTCGAATTAAAGTTAATGTGAGTTTGTTGAAACCATCTCAGTGTTCAATATAGATGAGTTTTTATTAATTAGTATTACAAAATGTATTCTCACAATCTCATTTTATTCTGTTCAAATTTTCATAGTTCATTGTAACAAAAATCTTTAAAAATTCACATGACATGATTCAAGTTAATAAGAATTATTTAAATACTTCAAATATTATTATTACACCGAAACATGAGATTAGTATACAAATGTGATTTAACGGGCTTGCTAATATATACCTTATCAAGTTTATCAAATGAATTAAAAAATTATAAACATATTTCTAGGGAATATAAAACATACTTCAAAGATAATATTGTCACTAGCCTAATAATAACGAAGTAACACTTCTTTTTTGTGTCTTCTGCTCAATTATTTCTGGGATCATTTGTTTTGGGGCCCAATTGTCCTGGGGACCAATTTTCCCGGCGCCCAATTGTCGGTGCACCAGATTGTTTGTAACGTTACAATGTCTTTTTTTTTAAAAATCATCTGTTATTTACCTCTCTATGATTTATATTATCTACCTTCCTGTTATATGTCACCGATGATTTATTATGCGATGAATTTACCTGCGATGAAATTACCACGCAATGAATTTATCCTGCGATTAATTTACCATGCGATGAATTTACTATGCGATAAATTTACCATGCGATGAATTTACCACGCAATGAATTTACCCTGCAATTAATTTACCATGCGGTGAATTTACCGCAATGAATTTACTGCGATGAATTCACACTGATCCAGTGTATTTCGGGGTGAAATATTTGAAGTTTCTTTGCATTGTTATTGACTAAAATTGGGAAGATGTTAAGCCGGAAATATTGTTGAGAATGTATATGCATATTGTTGTATAGTAACTCTCACCATCTTCTCCCTCTTCTCTCACCATCTTCTCCCTCTTCTCTCACCATCTTCTCCCTCTTCTCTCACCATCTTCTCTCTCTTCTCTCACCTTCTTCTCTTTCTTCTCTCACCATCTTCTCCCTCTTCTCTCACCATCTTCTCCCTCTTCTTTTACCATCTTCTCTCTCTTCTCTCACAATCTTCTCTCTCTTCTCTCACCATCTTCTCCCTCTTCTATCACCATCTTCTCTCTCTTCTCTCACCATCTTCTCCCTCTTCTCTCATCATCTTTTCCCTCTTCTATCACCATCTTCTCTCTCTTCTCTCACCATCTTCTCCCTCTTCTCTCACCATCTTCTCCCTCTTCTCTCACCATCTCCTCCCTGTTCTCTCACCATCTTTTCCCTCTTCTCTCACCATTTTCTCCCTCCTCTCTCACCATCTTCTCCCTCTTCTCTCACCATCTTCTCCCTGTTCTCTCACCATCTTCTCCCTCTTCTCTCTCCATCTTCTCCCTCTTCTCTCTCCATCTTCTCCCTGCTCTCTTCTCATCAATGATGCACCACTAAGTCTCTTTACGATCGTCTTCAGGGAAATTTCCTCGCGAAGTATGTTGTTTGTACAGCTAAGAACGTGCTACTTAATTCTCCTCCATGCTCTCATTCTCCCCCTAATAACAATAATAAATGTTGTATTATTTTATTATTATTTACTTGTATTTCTTTGATATATCGATTTTCTTCATATTATTTGAATTAATTCTATATTTTTCATCATCTTTAAGTTATGATTATAAATATTTGTTTATTGTAAGACTATAAGTATTATTATTAAGTGAAATAGAAATAAAGAAGTTACAGTCATTAGCTTTATGGAGGGCGAATTCCATCTAAAATCTTCCCTAGGAGCTCAGCTCTTGCCTTCCATATTTCATCGCTAAGTTGTTGGTGTGGATTAATTCTTAGTGCTTTGGTTATCTCGAGGAACAGACGCGGCAACTGCTAGTGGTGAAACAGGAGAGAAACAGGAGAGAAACTGATGAGAAACAGGAGAGAAGCTGGAGAGAAACAGGAGAGATACAGGAGAGAAGCTGGAGAGAAACAGGAGAGAAGCTGGAGAGAAACAGGAGAGAAGCTGGAGAGAAACAGGAGAGAAGCTGGAGAGAAACAGGAGAGAAGCTGGAGAGAAACAGGAGAGAAACAGGAGAGAAACTGATGAGAAACTGATGAGAAACTGATGAGAAACAGGAAAGAAACTGGAGAGAAACATGAGAGAAACATGAGAGAAGCAGGAGAGAAACAGGAGAGAAACAGGAGAGAAACAGGAGAGAAACAGGAGAGAAGCTGGAGAGAAACAGGAGAGAAACTGGAGAGAAACAGGAGAGAAGCTGGAGAGAAACAGGAGAGAAATAGGAGAGAAGCTGGAGAGAAACAGGAGAGAAACAGGAGAGAAACAGGAGAGAAGCAGGAGAGAAACATAAGGAATAATCAGGAGGAAAATAACATGGTTGAAATTAAAATGGAGAAAGAAACAAGAGGAAAGAAACATAGAGGAGGAAATAGAGAATTTAAAGCTTGGGATAAAAAAGGAATAGAAACATGGAAAAAAATGGGAAAAGAAAAATGGAATAGAAACATAAAAAATGAAACTTGGGACATTAAGCATGAAATGAAACATGAGAGAAGAAACATTATAATATTTTGCAAAAATAAGAACTGGTGATATTTGATAAAATAGTCTGTAGCAAATCAAATATTCGGAGTATTCTCCGTAGACAGTTTTAGAAATACAAAATTATGAATATCTTTAACCTTCCATCGTCCTGCAAACCTGTTTTCAAATTAGATTTAATTGTTTAAATCTTGTTTGGCTATAATATCGTCACTATTTCCGTTGGTTTCCTGAAATTCAGCTTTAAAGGTCCCTGTAACATCAGCACTACACATTTGAAGCAAAAAAGTTTTTTTTTACTTTAGAGTGGAGATTTGTTGTCCTCGTTTAATTTTTTCTCTCGAGTGAATTATTTCGTGACTCAATACCATCTCAACACTCGAGAAAGCAATTAGAAACCTGAATGGGAACTTTAGGAATTAGAGTGTTATAATGTATTGCGCATTATATACTCATTTTATTAATATGTAAACAGTATAACTCCTCTTTAATGAACTGCAAATAGGTCAATAGAAATAGAAATATGATGACCATGATATATATGGCAGACTAAACATAATCTGTTCATTATACAGGGTGCATCATTATCAATGACTCTACTATTCAAGACGATTCATTTTACAGGACTTCAATTTGAAGGAGTTATACAGTAGTAATTTTCTTCTTAATTTTTTCTCTTTATTATTTTCTCCTTTTTTTTAATAATTTTTTTCCTTTATTTTGTTGAATTTTAATTATTTTTGAGATGTGGTTTAATTTAGGTTTAATAATATAGGTATTATAATCGTATTCAAAATATAATATTTGTATATATTCATAATCATTAATAAAACATCCAGTACACAATCTATTCTGCTTCGTTAGCTTATTACAGATAATCTTTTTAATTTTTAATTTTAAAAATATGTTTAAAAAAATATCATCAATGGTTACAGAAAGAAAAAAAAATCCTCAATTCTTATTTCCTTCACATCCTCTGAAAATATTAATAAGTTTCCGCACTATTGTTTTGTTCGGAACACTGTTACGATTTATTTCCACTGACCGAAATGTTCTGTTTAGAGACAATAAACCAAACTTAGAGCAACTTACTGCAAACCTAACGCCAAAATCTTATCCAAAACTCATTCATTCTTAGCCGTGTAGTCAACTTAACTTCGAACATTAGCTACAAAACTGACGGCAAAATTACTTGGTGAATAATATGAGTGATTATTAGTGTTGTGATAATATGCTTTATAGATCAAAGATCTTAAGAATATCATAGACGAGACAAAATGAAATGGTATCGAATACTATACAGAGTGGCACAAAAAAAAGGAAACCTATTTTCAAACTAGTTTATTTTAAAAACTAATAAAGCTAGAAATTTTCTAAAAACATAATTTTATTTGTTCATTTTTTGTGCATCTATTGTTTTAATCTGTAAAGAGTTACGAAAAAATTTAAACGTCCTGCAGTGAATTAAAAAAAGCGAAATAAAAAGGGCTTGCGCGAAGACGAAATATATGAAAAAAATCATAAGAGGTACAATTAATTTTATATGAATGTAAAAACATTAAATTCTACTTTTTTTGTAACAAATAAGAGCAAATAAAACAAATAATTATCATTTTAAAGTTGGTTCTTGAAGATAAAATTGATATCTTTTTAAAATCATCTCGCCGTTAATTTTTATCTTCTATTCGATACCCTCAAAAGGCAGCTTTCAAAAGAACAAAGAAATTTTGTTGTGACAATTTTTTTTAAACACTGTAAGTTTTATGCAGGTTCAACCTCATTTTGAACATTGCTTTCAGGAAAGATTTCCACCAATTGTAAAACCATATTGACAAATGTTAATAAGTTCAAAACTGAAGAAACCACTTTAAATTTGAACAAAAAGTGATCATGTCGCAGGAGAAAAGACACATGAAAACAATATTTTTCATGAACAGCTTATTGAATATTGAGAATACAAAAATATAAATCAGATTGTAAGGATTAGATATCATTTAAGACACATTCCAATAAATTGTTAAACACGATTTGAGATATCATCCTTTTAAGATGCATGTAAGGCTCGAACTCTTAGAACTGATTTACCGCACCGCCTAAATTTTGCAAAATGGTTTCTGCAAAGAAATGCACATTTTGTAGAAGATATCGTGATTGGTGGTGAAGATGTATTTCCATGATTGAGAGAGTCGTTAATGAATAACAAAAACGTTAATGAATGAAAAATAGTATAATTTAATTTTTGCTACTACCATTTAGAAATAAATTATTTTTATTATGAACTTTTTAGTGTATTTCGTGCTCGCGCAAGCCCTTTTTATTTCCATTTTTTTAGTTTGCTGATGGATGTTAAATTTTTGTCTCAACTCTTGATAGATTATCAAGATAGATGCAAAAAAAAGTAAACTAATAAAACTGTGTTTTTAGAAAATTTCTAGCTTTGATAGTTAGTAAAATAAACTAGTTTGAAAATGGGTTTCCCTTTTTTTGCGTCACCCTGTATACCGCTAGTGTAGAACGATTCAATACTATTTATTCTCTCCGTCTGTAAAATTTTCGGGATCTATGATTTTAAAAGCATATTGTCTCAACCCTATTGATTATATATTACTTACTGTAAGCTATTGAACAGGGATGGTAGATTATAGTTTCTTAATAATTCCAATGATCTGAAACTCTTTTACAACATTCTCTATCTGTTTAAAATGTTAAATCCATGCAATCTTAAATTAAAGAAATAACATACAATCAAGAACCTCATTATCTCTTCAAAATTATCCTACACGACTTTAATGATCAGGAAAATGAAGAGGATTTGCTCATGCAAATAAATGTAGCACTGATTCGCCTCCACAATATAGCATCAGTTCCTCTGTCCGGTCTTATTGTCCTACACCAACGAGTGAATGCAAGGACAAGAGAGTTGTCCTTTGTTACCTTTCCTGCAATGTGGTCCCATTGTTGTACCTTCGTAATCTGACAGAGATAATGAGACTTTTCTTTGTCCCACATGCAATTTGCGTCAGAGTCTGCAACTGCTTTAATATCTCAGCAATGTTCTTTTGTGGTTGTACATGTCGGCCTCAAAATAAATTATAAACAAGGATAGAGTGAGATAATGTAATCTTTGATTGAAATACTTTCATTTTCTGAATTCAATGTTCAATGAAATACTTCCTCATATGGAGATGAACACTGAACAGTTTAATAGAGTGACCTGCCTAAGGTAACGATAGAGTTACCATTGTCTGTGGCTGACACAAGGAAAAACTGCTCTACCTAGCGAGGTCTAATTATTGTATGAAATATAAGGATAAAGAGGAGTTATAATTAAAATATTCACAGAGCAGTCATACTAAAGTAAACACACACATCAAATTATATAATATTGGTTCTGATCTAACAACAAATAAATGGACCGTGCTACAATGTATCAATAATTACATGAAATGTGATATGGTTAATTGTTTATGGGATATAGATATACAATTAGTATTATTTATATAAATTAAAGAAATTGTGATAGTTCGTTACATTTTTCATTGATGTCGGTGTTTTGTTCTCGAATGGTAAAAGCATCTAGTATTTTGAGATCATCAATGTTATTATTTGTATGGACTACTTTGAAAGAAGACTGCATTGCAGGTGGTTCAAGTGGGGGATGATCTGGATGGTCGGTCTGGTGGTGACTATGGATGCTGCTACATCTGTGCTGTTGAAACCTTCGTGTTTTTGAATATGAAAAAATTAACACTGATTTGTTATTCCTATTTAATATTTTGTGAAGTATGTTCATCACACTGTGAAGTATGTTCATCACACTGTGAAGTATGTTCATCACACTGTGAAGTATGTTCATCACACTTTGAAGTATGTTCATCACACTGTGAAGTATGTTCATCACACTGTGAAGTATGTTCATCCCACTGTGAAGTATCTTCATCACACTGTGAAGTATGTTCATCACACTGTGAAGTATATTCATCACACTGTGAAGTATGTTCATCACACTGTGAAGTATGTTCATCACACTGTGAAGTATGTTCATCACACTGTGAAGTATGTTCATCACACTTTGAAGTATGTTCATCACACTATGAAGTATGTTCATCACACTGTGAAGTATGTTCATCACACTTTGAAGTATGTTCATCACACTGTGAAGTATGTTCATCACACTATGAAGTATGTTCATCACACTTTGAAGTATGTTCATCACACTGTGAAGTATGTTCATCACACTGTGAAGTATGTTCATCACACTATGAAGTATGTTCATCACACTTTGAAGTATGTTCATCACACTGTGAAGTATGTTCATCACACTGTGAAGTATGTTCATCACACTTTGAAGTATGTTCATCACACTGTGAAGTATGTTCATCACACTTTGAAGTATGTTCATCACACTGTGAAGTATGTTCATCACACTTTGAAGTATGTTCATCACACTGTGAAGTATCTTCATCACACTGTGAAGTATGTTCATCACACTATGAAGTATGTTCATCACACTGTGAAGTATGTTCATCCCACTGTGAAGTATGTTCATCACACTGTGAAGTATGTTCATCACACTGTGAAGTATGTTCATCACACTGTGAAGTATGTTCATCACACTGTGAAGTATGTTCATCACACTTTGAAGTATGTTCATCACACTTTGAAGTATGTTCATCACACTGTGAAGTATCTTCATCACACTGTGAAGTATGTTCATCACACTTTGAAGTATGTTCATCACACTGTGAAGTATCTTCATCACACTGTGAAGTATGTTCATCACACTATGAAGTATGTTCATCACACTGTGAAGTATGTTCATCACACTGTGAAGTATGTTCATCACACTGTGAAGTATCTTCATCACACTGTGAAGTATGTTCATCACACTTTGAAGTATGTTCATCACACTTTACAAACAACTTCTGTCATTCATTTCTTGTGTTTATTTTCCATTAAAAATAATGAGACTTAAGATAGAAGTGATTTTCCAGAACAAACTACTTCAATAATATCCCTGTGTAGAAAAGTTTTGCCTGCATGATGGAAGAATTATTTGCATATGTCAATTTTCAAAGTTGGAATATGTTAAAGTTCCCAACGAGTTATAACAAGTTATGACTCGTTCAATCATGTTCTAACATGTTCAATCAAGTTCTAACAGGTTCAATCAAGTTCTAACATGTTCAATCAAGTTCTAACATGTTCAATCAAGTCCTAACATGTTCAATCAAGTTCTAACACGTTCAATCAAGTTCTAACAGGTTCAATCAAGTTCTAACATGTTCAATCAAGTTCTAACATGTTCAATCAAGTCCTAACATGTTCAATCATGTTCTAACATGTTCAATCAAGTTCTAACATGTTCAATCAAGTCCTAACATGTTCAAACAAGTTCTAACATGTTCAATCAAGTCCTAACATGTTCAATCAAGTTCTAACATGTTCAATCAAGTCCTAACATGTTCAAACAAGTTCTAACATGTTCAATCAAGTCCTAACATGTTCAATCAAGTTCTAACATGTTCAAACAAGTTCTAACATGTTCAATCAAGTCCTAACATGTTCAATCAAGTCCTAACATGTTCAATCAAGTTCTAACATGTTCAATCAAGTCCTAACATGTTCAATCAAGTTCTAACATGTTCAAACAAGTTCTAACATGTTCAATCAAGTCCTAACATGTTCAATCAAGTACTAACATGTTCAATCAAGTACTAACATATTCAAACAAGTTCTAACATGTTCAAACAAGTCTTAACATGTTCAAACAAGTCTTAACATGTTCAAACAAGTACGTGTTTATACAATTTCTTTGGATGATTAATCCAATTTGGCGAATTTGTGCGTTGAATTTTAATTTGTCTACTGTAAATAATATATTTTTTTCATAAATATATTCTTTATTTAAATCGATTATTCTGGTTTATTCAATCATTTGAAAATTTCAGGATATCGAAAAACGTTAATTCAATTTGTTTTAAACGATATAATGTTTATGATTAATAGTTATAAAATCTTCATATTTGATCTTATTTTGAAAAGTGTCAAAACCTTATAATCAAATCACTTATTATTTATTTATTATAACTGATTATTTATATAAATTGAATTTACTATTATTTTCAATTTATCAATATTATATTCATGAGCTAAAGTATCAATTACATGATGCGAATAATATACCTGGGGGGAAATTTAAAAAGTTTATTATTAAAAAATAATCATTAAAATATATCTATTTCTGAAAGAACAACATACACTATATCTAAAAAAGTATTATTGTTAAAAAATTCATTAAAATATATTCTTGTGGAGAGAAAAAAGTATTGTTAAATTCATTTTTTCTTCTCTCTAATCAAATTCTGGTATTTAATTTTAAATTTAAATTTTACCATAAATATTTATTTCTACAATATTCCATTTATTTCAGCAACAATTCAGACGGATAATTAAAAAAAATGTCGTATACATTTATTCATATAGATATTTGAAACGTATTTTATATATATATCAAACTCAAACACATTTTAAACTGTGATGCAAATAGAGACTAGAGTTTTATTTGTTTTCAATTATAAAGTAGGAATAAATCCAGTGATTAATTCTCTATTTGCTAAAAAAATAGAACGGCAACTCTCCTATTTACTTTCGACGATTAGAACTACGTACGGCAACGCTCTGGAAATCATTTCTAAATATATTATAGTTGTTGTATTATTCAACGAACATGTTTTCAATTATAAAAATATATAAAAGAGTATGTTAATCCTTTTATGAAATGTTAATTGTTTAAAATGTTTTCTGTCATAAAAATAAATAGTATATGAGTCCTCTCCTAAAGATATAAAATATGTAAATCCTTTTGTAAAAAATACTTGAATATTAACTTCTGTATTAATCTGTATTTAATATTTTCATAAAGATAAAATATATATTAATTTTCTCATAAAAAATATAGTGTACAATCCTATGCCCAGACAAAAGTTACACAAAAAATATATATTATGTAAGATGTATCTGACAATTTAAAAATTGTATCTACAATATACCAGTATAAACCTAGAAATTATTAATCAAAATTCTTAGAACCGAAATTTGTACGTACACTGTACAGGCTGGACCCGCTTTTATTACAAAAACCTAAACTTATTACAATTGGTAATAAGAGCGATGCATGACTCGTAATTATATAATTGTAACTCCTAAAACATTTCATTTTCTATGCGTAAGATTGCTTATAGAACTGAGAGCGACTACTCATTTATACTGAGTGAGAGTTAAGCTGTGGTTGAATTTTAATACTTTTAATTCATTCGCTACTTTGAACTTTCATCACAAAACTTTTATTATTTCAATGTACCCTAAGTCGATCGAGGCCTTGGAACCATTTTCTTTTATTCTAACTCATAGAAAATGAAATGTTTGAGGAGTTACAATTATATAATAACTTATAATCATATCTCGAAATTATTTCAGCTTATATAAAAGCAGGGCCTGCCTGTACCTAGTTGACTCTAAATTAAACTCTTCATTTTCCTCCTCAATTTCTCTCAATCATTTATAATTATGTATTAATCACATGATACATCAACTCATTCTAGCAAAAATTAGCATAAATCAATCTTTTTCGTTAGCAGAGCACTGGAAGATTGAAATGGTAATACACCAATTTAAATTCAAATTGTTCCTGTTATTTATATACGCTCCGATGTTCATTTAATTCGATAACTCTTGATCTGCTGAACATTCGAATTAATTCCTCTTTGATGAACTTTATTGGACACGGGATAATAAGTAGCAATTACAATATTGTGTATTAGTCGCTGAAGCTTTAGTATTTCCTGAAAAATAAAAATGATACCTCAATAATTTCAATATGTATCTTAAAAAAACCTTTTCTGTAACTTGAATTACGGAATATTTGATAAAATAATTTACCTTAAATTTCAATATCGGCATATTGGACGGGTTCTAATAATTGTCATTCATTCAAACTAATCATCACATCATGCATTGAACTGAACTTTTAATTGGTGAAAAAGTTCAGTAATTTCAGAACAGGATGGTGTACGAAAAGTGTACTTAAATAGTATACATTGCCGTTATTGATTTAAATACTATGTAATGTACACTCGAAGATAATATTAATGTTAGGCCTTAGAATATTAGATAGGGTTCCCTCTTAATCTCCTATGATCCCACCATAACTTTCCTTCTTGATTTATTATGATCCCACCATAACTTTCCCTCTTGATCTACTATGACCCCACCATAACTTTCCCTCTTAATCTTCTATAACCCTACCGTAACTATCTCTCTCAATCTTCTATGACCCCACTATAACTTTCCCTCTTAATCTTCTATAACCCTACCACAACTTTCTCTTTCAATCTCCTATTCTCCCACCATAACTTTCTCTAAGGATAGTCATTGCTGAATTCTTCTCATTCTCCTGTAGGTAGTTATTTTACAGCTCACACAGTCACGGTAGTTGCTGCTTATAGGCCAGACTGTCACGCACACCCACTTTAATTACTAAAGCAAATTACATAACGATGTTAGGCAATATCAATTAACTTAAATTGTTCTATTTAAGATAACCCATTCTAAAACAGATTTTGAAAATTCGGTTAACATCATATAACTAACTACCTTCAAGGCTAAATTGTTTTTATATTACAATTAATCTCTTTGAATCAACTACAAGTTGAGGAAAAAATTGATCCAGATAATAAAATAGAAATAAAGCATATGATATACCTAACAACAAGTATCCTATTAAATATTACTTGTTCAACGATTGATTTTCAGAAGGTGATACAGTGTCCATACCTACTTCTACTAGCGACTCTGACGTTAAAATGACACCAATGGTACACAGAAGGTGATACAGTGTCCATACCTACTTCTACTAGCGACTCTGACGTTAAAATGACACCAATGGTACACAGAAGGTGATACAGTGTCCATACCTACTTCTACTAGCGACTCTGACGTTAAAATGACACCAATGGTACACAGAAGGTGACACAGTGTCCATACCTACTTCTACTAGCGACTCTGACGTTAAAATGACACAAATGATACAAATAAGGTGATACAGTGTCCATACCTACTTCTACTAGCGACTCTGACGTTAAAATGACACCAATGGTACACAGAAGGTGATACAGTGTCCATACCTACTTCTACTAGCGACTCTGACGTTAAAATGACACCAATGGTACACAGAAGGTGATGCATTGTCCATACCTACTTCTCTTAGCGACTCTGACGTCAAAGTGAGACAAATGGTACACAGAAGGTGATAAAGTGTCCATACCTACTTCTACTAACAATTTTGACGTCAAAATGACACCAATCGTACACAGAAGGTGATACAGTGTCCATACCTACTTCTACTAGCGACTATGACGTCAAAATGACACCAATGGTTTACAGAAGGTGATACAGTGTCCATACCTACTTCTACTAGCGACTGTGACGTCAAAATGACACCAATGGTACACAGAAGGTGAAACAGTGTCCATACCTACTTCTACTAGCGACTGTGACGTCAAAATGACACCAATGGTACACAGAAGGTGATACAGTGTCCATACCTACTTCTACTAGCGACTGTGACGTCAAAATGACACCAATGGTACACAGAAGGTGATACAGTGTCCATACCTACTTCTACTAGCGACTCTGACGTCAAAGTGAGACAAATGGTATACACATTACATCATTACATCGAATTACAGTGAAATTACGTCATTTTAAGTGGAAAATAAGAATTAGGAACGAGGTACTAAATCATGGTAAGGAACAGCTATGCCATAATTTAAAATGTTTGACTGTTTATTGCCTTCTTTGAATGAGTAATGGAGGATGGAAGAGGAGGGGGGGGGGATTAATGGAGGGGGAGGAATTAGTTGAGGGGGTGGGGGAGGAGAATTAGTAGGGGGGTAATTAATGGAGGGGGAGGGAAATAGTAAAGAAAGAGTTTCTTGCTATAGTAGCAATCTTTAAGAGTTATCCATTGTACGATATACAAACTGTATTAAAATTATAAACTCATAAATGTATTCCAAAGAATGAATTGAGGAAAAGTTGGTAATTATTCTTACATCAATTTTAACTACTACATGTATTATCTTTATTTTTCGTAATAAATCAAACTCTTTATCCATCTTTTCTTATACAGTGAAACTCCTGAGTTATGAAGTATTGGTTACTTCATAACTCAGAGCCACTTCATAATTCGTGTGCAGTGATAGTTTTCTGTGATTAAAATCATAGAGAATTTTTGTCATTGAGGGATAACTATGACAAATATTATTCTTATATGAATGTGCAGTGAGCACTAAATTTCATACAAAATTGAGGTAATTAAACAAATATTAAGTAAATGTTATGGGAAATCAATATAACTACTCATTATTGTTTTAAAAATTAATATATCATGGCTAATTTGTGCCTAAATTTAAATCATTAACAAAAAATACACATCATTTAAATCTCAAATAATACAGAAAACACAGTTTATACTCAATATAACTGATTTATTGATAATTTACCTAAACTTTATAGTAAATCTTTGCCTTCCTGATTTATATTTTCATTTATAATACTCCATTATAGGATAAAACACATTTACTTAAATGTGGTTGTCTATAATTGGATATCATCCTTACTTTTAATATTTATTGGGTCTCATCCTATAATTGGGTATTGTCCTATAATTGGGTATTGTCCTATATTTGGGTATTGTCCTATAATTGGGTATTATCCTATATTTGGGTATTATCCTATAATAGAGTATTATTCTATAATAGAGTATTACTCTATAATAGAGTATTATTCTATAATAGAGTATTACTCTATAATAGAGTATTACTCTATAATAGAGTATTATTCTATAATAGAGTATTACTCTATAATAGAGTATTATTCTATAATAGAGTATTATTCTATAATAGAGTATTACTCTATAATAGAATATTATCTTATAATATGGTAAAGTCTGGTCATAAAAAACTTCATAAAAATACTTCTATATTGTAATTGCTTGTGATACTTGCATTTTTCATTTTCACTTCTGCAATATGACTTTCAATTCTGCAAATTCATTATTCACTTCTGAGAATTTGACTTGGAAAATGTATAGTTATACCTCAAGAAATATCGTTTTCTATGATTTTAACAAAGAAAATACTTCATAACTGATGTGCATTTCATAACTCAGGTCCTTCATTTCTCGGGTGCTTCATAAAAAAACTTCATAACTCAGAAGTTTCACTGTATTATTAAAAGGTTATTTGAAGATTTTTTCGGATTTCTGAAATTCCAGGATTCTGAAAAATAGAAACCTGAAAAAACCTTCAACGTTGAGTTAAGATAACCTCTTAATAATATAGATTTCTCGATGAGTTTGAATCTTTTCCACAATATCTTTTCTTACTAAACCAAACTGCTCATCTATCTCCCATCACAAGGTACTTCAGTTGGATATTGGTCATCCATTGCCAGTATAGCACTCAGACTTGTAAGAGTTCTAACAAGGTATATAGAGTGGACGTGACTAGGGTTGCAGAGTATAGCCTTGCACTTTATTTAAGTCCGACATGACTTTAGTAAGGTCCGACATGACTTTAGTAAGGTCCGACATGACTTTAGTAAAGTCCGACATGACTTTAGTAAGGTCCGACATGACTTTAGTAAGGTCCGACATGAATTTAGTAAGATCCGACATGACTTTAGTAAAGTCCGACATGACTTTAGTGAGGTCCGACATGGCTTTAGTAAGGTCCGACATGACTTTAGTAAGGTCCGACATGACTTTAGTAAGGTCCGACATGACTTTAGTAAGGTCCGACATGACTTTAGTAAGGTCCGACATGACTTTAGTAAGGTCCGACATGACTTTAGTAAAGTCCGACATGACTTTAGTAAGGTCCGACATGACTTTAGTAAGGTCCGACATGAATTTAGTAAGATCCGACATGACTTTAGTAAAGTCCGACATGACTTTAGTGAGGTCCGACATGGCTTTAGTAAGGTCCGACATGACTTTAGTAAGGTCCGACATGACTTTAGTAAGGTCCGACATGACTTTAGTGAGGCCCGACATGACTTTAGTAAGATCCGACATGACTTTAGTGAGGTTTGACATGACTTTAGTAAGGTCTGACATGACTTTAGTAAGATCCGACATGACTTTAGTGAGGTTTGACATGACTTTAGTGAGGTCTGACATGACTTTAGTAAGATCCGACATGACTTTAGTAAGATCCGACATGACTTTAGTAAGATCCGACATGACTTTAGTAAGATCCGACATGACTTTAGTAAGATCCGACATGACTTTAGTAAGATCCGACATGACTTTAGTAAGGTCCGACATGACTTTAGTGAGGTTTGACATGACTTTAGTAAGGTCCGACATGACTTTAGTAAGGTCTGACATGACTTTAGTAAGATCCGACCTGACTTTAGTGAGGTTTGACATGACTTTAGTAAGGTCCGACATGACTTTAGTGAGGTGTGACATGACTTTAGTAAGGTCCGACATGACTTTAGTAAGGTCCGACATGACTTTAGTAAGGTCCGACATGACTTTACTAAGGTCTGACATGACTTTAGTAAGGTCCGACATGACTTTACTAAGGTCCGACATGACTTTAGTAAGGTCCGACATGACTTTAGTGAGGTCTGACATGACTTTACTAAGGTCCGACATGACTTTAGTAAGGTCCGACATGACTTTAGTGAGGTCTGACATGACTTTACTAAGGTCCGACATGACTTTAGTGAGGTCTGACATGACTTTCATTGTACATTGTTTATTTGTAATTATATGAAAAAATGAAAATGAAGGTAAGATATAAAGTAGGATTCTATTCATTTTATTGTAATAGCTTTTGTACATTAACGCTGAGTCAATGAAAATATTTCTATGAAAACTTAAAGTTTCCCACAATTAAAAACTATAGGAAATAAATCTACAATGTAATTCCAATTGTGAATAATATTCCCTCCTTTTCTACAGTGAATTCTTTTGTGTACTAATAATCTATTATTTACCGTAAGAGTATTTACCGTAAAGATTATTTACCGTAAGATTATTTACCGTAAGATTATTTACCGTAAGAGTATTTACCGTAAATATTATTTACCGTAAATATTATTTACCGTAAGATTATTTACCGTAAGATTATTTACCGTAAGATTATTTACCGTAAGATTATTTACCGTAAGATTATTTACCGTAAGATTATTTACCGTAAGATTATTTACCGTAAGATTATTTACCGTAAGATTATTTACCGTAAGATTATTTACCGTAAGATTATTTACCGTAAGATTATTTACCGTAAGATTATTTACCGTAAGATTATTTACCGTAAGATTATTTACCGTAAGATTATTTACCGTAAGATTGTTTACCGTAAGATTATTTACCGTAAGATTATTTACTGTAAGATTATTTACTGTAAGATTATTTACCGTAAGATTATTTACTGTAAGATTATTTACCGTAAGATTATTTACTGTAAGATTATTTACCGTAATATTATTTACCATAAGATTATTTACCGTAAGATTATTTACTGTAAGATTATTTACTGTAAGATTATTTACCGTAAGATTATTTACTGTAAGATTATTTACCGTAAGATTATTTACCGCAAGATTATTTACTGTAAAATTATTTACCGTAAGATTATTTACTGTAAGATTATTTACTGTAAGATTATTTACCGTGAGATTATTATTTACCGTATATATCATTTACCGTATCTATCATTTACCATATCTATTATTTACCGCATCTATTATTTACCGTATCTATTATTTACCGTATCTATTATTTACCATATTTATTATTTACCGTATCTATCATTTACCGTATCTATTATTTACTGTATATATTATTTACCGTATCTATTATTTACCATATCTATTATTTACCGCATTTATTATTTACCGTATCTATTATTTACCGTATCTATCATTTACCGTATCTATTATTTACTGTATATATTATTTACCGTATCTATTATTTACCATATCTATTATTTACCGCATTTATTATTTACCGTATCTATTATTTACCGTATCTATTATTTACCATATCTATCATTTACCGTATCTATCATTTACCGTATCTATCATTTAGCGTATCTATTATTTACCATATCTATCATTTACCGTATCTATCATTTACCGTATCTATCATCTACCGTATCTATCATTTACCGTATCTATTATTTACCATATCTATCATTTACCGTATCTATTATTTACCATATCTATCATTTACCGTATCTATTATTTACCATATCTATCATTTACCGTATCTATTATTTACCATATCTATCATTTACCGTATCTATCATTTACCATATCTATCATTTACCGTATCTATCATTTACCGTATCTATCATTTACCATATCAATTATTTATCGTAAGATTCCCACCTATGACGTCCCCTTGATTCCGTTGATATCTTTTGTGTATTTCAGGTCTGGACAATATTTTCCATGGAGCATCTTCTTCTTCCTTAGAATGGCTCTCCTGGTAATGGAACATCTTGCTGGAGGATGCAAGTCAATTATCTGGAGAAGAGTCACTCAGGAAAAGTCTACGGAGAAAGAACACATATTTTGTCATTGGTATTGTCTTGATATATGGTATGAATTCATTTATAGTAGTGAATGTGGAGAAATGGGAGTTTTATCATAGTGTAGAACAATGTTAATGGTATAGTATCTGAATAAGGGAGGGGTAAGTTGAAAGATATGAGACGGTTCCACTGTGACACTAATATTAAGAGTCAGATATAATTTTATAAAAATTCAAGTATCAAACAGGAAATGAAAAACTTAATTAATGTTCGGGTCTTTATTATATATAAAATGTTCCTTATGATTTGGAACATTTTTTATAGTTCTAATGCTTCTCAATGATCTTTTTTCAAAGCATATTAAACGGTACCAACCAAGATGTTCTTTAATTCTGCATTTTGAGACGAATTTCGACCTGATATTCCTTGGTACAGGAGTTGAGATTCAGAAATGTTGGGAGAAGTTTAGCAAAGACACAGAGAAAGATAACTGCTTGTTAGATTGCGTGGAGAGTTGGAATATAGTAAATAATATATGAGAAGAAAATACGAAAAAAATACTAGGTTGCTTTTTATTATATATATTTTGTCTATAGGGTATATATATATATATATATATATATTAATATTTTTATAAAAAAAATATTAAATACATTTTTATATAAAAGTTGTATTAGCTATAATTTATTTATATATTTGTATCAAAAATTTGTATTACATCATTTTATAAAAGTATGTTATAATTTTCTTTTGTTTGCAAGAAAGTAGTTTACAATTAAAAATAATTGTGCTATTGGACAAAAGAGAAGTAAATTAAATTCTTAACCTGTGTACAATTGACTAAGAAAGTGTGCTATTTACTCATGACTTCAGATTGACTTCACCACACTGAAAACATGATGAGTGACAGTTATTTCGACTGTCACGCAATATCGAACATTTGTTAATAATATCCCTACTGGCATTTCAATAAATCATAAAAAACAGCCTGCTTAATAGTTTTTAACAGTTATCGTGAATATAAATATAATTATTTTTATATTCCCCACCTACCTATTGGTCTGTGATGGTAAATATCAGAGTTAAAATATCAGAGATTGAAATTATTAGAAATTAGAAAATGTTAAATAAATTATGTTAGCTATTTCTCTACGATGCAGAAGGCACATATATTGTACTACTTGTAGCACACATATTGTACTACTTGTAGCACACATATTGTACTACTTGTAGCACACATATTGTATTACTTGTAGCACACATATTGTACTACTTGTAGCACACATATTGTACTACTTGTAGCACACATATTGTATTACTTGTAGCACACATATTGTACTACTTGTAGCACATATATTGTACTACTTGTAGCACACTATAATGTACTACTTGTAGCACACATATTGTACTACTTGTAGCACACATATTGTACTACTTGTAGCACACATATTGTACTACTTGTAGCACACTATAATGTACTACTTGTAGCACACATATTGTACTACTTGTAGCACACATATTGTACTACTTGTAGCACACATAATGTACTACTTGTAGCACACATAATGTACTACTTGTAGCACACATATTGTACTACTTGTAGCACACATATTGTACTACTTGTAGCACACATAATGTACTACTTGTAGCTCACATATTGTACTACTTGTAGCACACATATTGTATTACTTGTAGCACACATATTGTACTACTTGTAGCACACATATTGTACTACTTGTAGCACACATATTGTATTACTTGTAGCACACATATTGTACTACTTGTAGCACACTATAATGTACTACTTGTAGCACACTATAATGTACTACTTGTAGCACACATATTGTACTACTTGTAGCACACTATAATGTACTACTTGTAGCACACATATTGTACTACTTGTAGCACACATATTGTACTACATGTAGCACACATATTGTACTACTTGTAGCACACTATAATGTACTACTTGTAGCACACATATTGTACTACTTGTAGCACACATATTGTACTACTTGTAGCACACATAATGTACTACTTGTAGCACACATAATGTACTACTTGTAGCACACATATTGTACTACTTGTAGCACACATATTGTACTACTTGTAGCACACATATTGTACTACTTGTAGCACACATATTGTACTACTTGTAGCACACATAATTTACTACCAGTAGCACACTAATGTAGCTACTGCTTAATTAGTACCAAGCTCTGAAGTGAATCAATTGAAGTAATTTCAATGTCCATTTAAGGGACAATTTAAACTCTAAATACCGACACTAGAAATCAATCAGCAATGCGTCACATCGCTGCAATTGAAGAGGATTTGAACAATAAAGCGAATTGTAGCAACAATACTTGGTTGCCATGTAGTGTATTAAATTTATAGTATTTGTGCTAGATTTTTGAAGAGAATGAAAAAGCATCGATTGAAGTGATTATCAATTGGTTAAAAACAATATCTTGAATTGGAAAGTTTGATTTAGTATATTGCTAATATCTTCAAAAACCTTATGTATAGGTAAATGGTAATTTTATATATATCTACCAATACTAATTCTCCTAACCAAATAATTATACTACATACAATAGTATTAAATATCATTATTTCATTATAAGGATAAAATCATCAATATTTCCCGCCCCAAAACATTGAATATTAACTAATTTAAATATTCGTGATGAATTATTATTGAATAATATTTTGTTTGTACGAATTTTTCTCTCGTATTTTTGTGTCAAATCCAGCGGCTGAAGTACCATCATAATTCACGTCAGTGGTTGTTGTCTCCGTAGGAATAACACAGGCAGGCAAGTACTCTGAATATTCTCTGCCGATGGTACTGCAGGTTTAAAAAAAACATCGGATTTAATTTGAAGCAAAAAATATACCAGGAGAGAGTGTGTACTCTACGGGTGTGTACTCTACGGGTGTGTACTCTACGGGTGTGTACTCTACGGGTGTGTATTCTACGGGTGTGTATTCTACGGGTGTGTACTCTACGGGTGTGTATTCTACGAGTGTGTACTCTACGGGTGTGTATTCTACGGGTGTGTACTCTACGGGTGTGTACTCTACGGGTGTGTACTCTACGGGTGTGTATTCTACGGGTGTGTACTCTACGGGTGTGTATTCTACGGGTGTGTATTCTACGGGTGTGTATTCTACGCGTGTGTATTCTACGGGTGTGTATTCTACGGGTGTGTATTCTACGGGTGTGTATTCTACGGGTGTGTACTCTACAGGTGTGTACTCTACGGGTGTGTACTCTACGGGTGTGTACTCTACGGGTGTGTACTCTACGGGTGTGTACTCTACGGGTGTGTATTCTACGGGTGTGTATTCTACGGGTGTGTATTCTACGCGTGTGTATTCTACGGGTGTGTACTCTACAGGTGTGTACTCTACGGGTGTGTACTCTACGGGTGTGTACTCTACGGGTGTGTACTCTACGGGTGTGTACTCTACGGGTGTGTACTCTACGGGTGTGTATTCTACGGGTGTGTATTCTACGGGTGTGTATTCTACGGGTGTGTATTCTACGGGTGTGTACTCTACAGGTGTGTACTCTACGGGTGTGTACTCTACGGGTGTGTACTCTACGGGTGTGTACTCTACGGGTGTGTACTCTACGGGTGTGTATTCTACGGGTGTGTATTCTACGGGTGTGTATTCTACGCGTGTGTATTCTACAGGTGTGTATACTACGGGTGTGTATTCTACGGGTGTGTATTCTACAGGTGTGTATACTACGGGTGTGTACTCTACGGGTGTGTACTCTACGGGTGTGTACTCTACGGGTGTGTACTCTACAGGTGTGTACTCTACGGGTGTGTACTCTACGGGTGTGTACTCTACGGGTGTGTACTCTACGGGTGTGTACTCTACGGGTGTGTACTCTACGGGTGTGTACTCTACGGGTGTGTACTTTACGGGTGTGTATTCTACGGGTGTGTATTCTACGGGTGTGTATTCTACGGGTGTGTATTCTACAGGTGTGTATACTACGGGTGTGTACTCTACGGGTGTGTACTCTACGGGTGTCTATTCTACGGGTGTGTATTCTACGGGTGTGTATTCTACGGGTGTGTATTCTACGGGTGTGTATTCTACAGGTGTGTATACTACGGGTGTGTACTCTACGGGTGTGTATTCTACGGGTGTGTATTCTACGCGTGTGTATTCTACAGGTGTGTATACTACGGGTGTGTATTCTACGGGTGTGTATTCTACAGGTGTGTATACTACGGGTGTGTACTCTACGGGTGTGTACTCTACGGGTGTGTATTCTACGGGTGTGTATTCTACGGGTGTGTACTCTACGGGTGTGTATTCTACGGGTGTGTATTCTACGGGTGTGTATTCTACGCGTGTGTATTCTACAGGTGTGTATACTACGGGTGTGTATTCTACGGGTGTGTATTCTACAGGTGTGTATACTACGGGTGTGTACTCTACGGGTGTGTACTCTACGGGTGTGTATTCTACGGGTGTGTACTCTACGGGTGTGTATACTACGGGTGTGTATTCTGCGGGTGTGTACTCTACGGGTGTGTACTCTACGGGTGTGTATTCTGCGGGTGTGTATTCTACGGGTGTGTACTCTACGGGTGTGTATACTACGGGTGTGTACTCTACGGGTGTGTACTCTACGGGTGTGTATTCTGCGGGTGTGTATTCTACGGGTGTGTACTCTACGGGTGTGTATACTACGGGTGTGTACTCTACGGGTGTGTACTCTACGGGTGTGTACTCTACGGGTGTGTATACTACGGGTGTGTACTCTACGGGTGTGTACTCTACGGGTGTGTACTCTACAGGTGTGTACTCTACGGGTGTGTACTCTACGGGTGTGTACTCTACGGGTGTGTACTCTACGGGTGTGTACTCTACAGGTGTGTACTCTACGGGTGTGTATTCTACAGGTGTGTACTCTACGGGTGTGTACTCTACGGGTGTGTACTCTACGGGTGTGTACTCTACAGGTGTGTACTCTACGGGTGTGTATTCTACAGGTGTGTACTCTACGGATGTGTATTCTACGGGTGTGTATTCTACGGGTGTGTACTCTACGGGTGTGTACTCTACGGGTGTGTATTCTACGGGTGTGTATTCTACGGGTGTGTATTCTACGGGTGTGTATTCTACGCGTGTGTATTCTACTCGTGTGTATTCTACGCGTGTGTATTCTACGCGTGTGTACTCTACGGGTGTGTACTCTACGGGTGTTTACTCTACGGGTGTGTACTCTACGGGTGTGTACTCTACGGGTGTGTACTCTACGGGTGTGTACTCTACGGGTGTGTACTCTACGGGTGTGTACTCTACGGGTGTGTACTCTACGGGTGTGTATTCTACGGGTGTGTATTCTACGGGTGTGTATTCTACGGGTGTGTATTCTACAGGTGTGTATACTACGGGTGTGTACTCTACGGGTGTGTACTCTACGGGTGTGTATTCTACGGGTGTGTATTCTACGGGTGTGTATTCTACGGGTGTGTATTCTACGGGTGTGTATTCTACAGGTGTGTATACTACGGGTGTGTACTCTACGGGTGTGTATTCTACGGGTGTGTATTCTACGCGTGTGTATTCTACAGGTGTGTATACTACGGGTGTGTATTCTACGGGTGTGTATTCTACAGGTGTGTATACTACGGGTGTGTACTCTACGGGTGTGTACTCTACGGGTGTGTATTCTACGGGTGTGTATTCTACGGGTGTGTACTCTACGGGTGTGTATTCTACGGGTGTGTATTCTACGGGTGTGTATTCTACGCGTGTGTATTCTACAGGTGTGTATACTACGGGTGTGTATTCTACGGGTGTGTATTCTACAGGTGTGTATACTACGGGTGTGTACTCTACGGGTGTGTACTCTACGGGTGTGTATTCTACGGGTGTGTACTCTACGGGTGTGTATACTACGGGTGTGTATTCTGCGGGTGTGTACTCTACGGGTGTGTACTCTACGGGTGTGTATTCTGCGGGTGTGTATTCTACGGGTGTGTACTCTACGGGTGTGTATACTACGGGTGTGTACTCTACGGGTGTGTACTCTACGGGTGTGTACTCTACGGGTGTGTATTCTGCGGGTGTGTATTCTACGGGTGTGTACTCTACGGGTGTGTATACTACGGGTGTGTACTCTACGGGTGTGTACTCTACGGGTGTGTACTCTACGGGTGTGTATACTACGGGTGTGTACTCTACGGGTGTGTACTCTACGGGTGTGTACTCTACAGGTGTGTACTCTACGGGTGTGTACTCTACGGGTGTGTACTCTACAGGTGTGTACTCTACGGGTGTGTATTCTACAGGTGTGTACTCTACGGGTGTGTACTCTACGGGTGTGTACTCTACGGGTGTGTACTCTACAGGTGTGTACTCTACGGGTGTGTATTCTACAGGTGTGTACTCTACGGGTGTGTATTCTACGGGTGTGTATTCTACGGGTGTGTACTCTACGGGTGTGTACTCTACGGGTGTGTATTCTACGGGTGTGTATTCTACGGGTGTGTATTCTACGGGTGTGTATTCTACGCGTGTGTATTCTACTCGTGTGTATTCTACGCGTGTGTATTCTACGCGTGTGTACTCTACGGGTGTGTACTCTACGGGTGTGTACTCTACGGGTGTGTACTCTACGGGTGTGTACTCTACGGGTGTGTACTCTACGGGTGTGTACTCTACGGGTGTGTACTCTACGGGTGTGTACTCTACGGGTGTGTATTCTACGGGTGTGTACTCTACGGGTGTGTATTCTGCGCGTGTGTATTCTACGCGTGTGTATTCTACGCGTGTGTATTCTACGCGTGTGTACTCTACGGGTGTGTACTCTACGGGTGTGCACTCTACGGGTGTGTACTCTACGGGTGTGTACTCTACGGGTGTGTACTCTACGGGTGTGTACTCTACGGGTGTGTACTCTACGGGTGTGTATTCTACGGGTGTATATTCTACGGGTGTGTACTCTACGGGTGTGTATTCTACGGGTGTGTATTCTACGCGTGTGTATTCTACGCGTGTGTATTCTACGCGTGTGTACTCTACGGGTGTGTACTCTACGGGTGTGTACTCTACGGGTGTGTACTCTACGGGTGTGTACTCTACGGGTGTGTACTCTACGGGTGTGTATTCTACGCGTGTGTATTCTACAGGTGTGTATACTACGGGTGTGTATTCTACGGGTGTGTATTCTACAGGTGTGTATACTACGGGTGTGTACTCTACGGGTGTGTACTCTACGGGTGTGTATTCTACGGGTGTGTACTCTACGGGTGTGTATACTACGGGTGTGTATTCTGCGGGTGTGTACTCTACGGGTGTGTACTCTACGGGTGTGTATTCTGCGGGTGTGTATTCTACGGGTGTGTACTCTACGGGTGTGTATACTACGGGTGTGTACTCTACGGGTGTGTACTCTACGGGTGTGTATTCTGCGGGTGTGTATTCTACGGGTGTGTACTCTACGGGTGTGTATACTACGGGTGTGTATTCTACGGGTGTGTACTCTACGGGTGTGTACTCTACGGGTGTGTATACTACGGGTGTGTACTCTACGGGTGTGTACTCTACGGGTGTGTACTCTACAGGTGTGTACTCTACGGGTGTGTACTCTACGGGTGTGTACTCTACGGGTGTGTACTCTACGGGTGTGTACTCTACAGGTGTGTACTCTACGGGTGTGTATTCTACAGGTGTGTACTCTACGGGTGTGTACTCTACGGGTGTGTACTCTACGGGTGTGTACTCTACAGGTGTGTACTCTACGGGTGTGTATTCTACAGGTGTGTACTCTACGGGTGTGTATTCTACGGGTGTGTATTCTACGGGTGTGTACTCTACGGGTGTGTACTCTACGGGTGTGTATTCTACGGGTGTGTATTCTACGGGTGTGTATTCTACGGGTGTGTATTCTACGCGTGTGTATTCTACTCGTGTGTATTCTACGCGTGTGTATTCTACGCGTGTGTACTCTACGGGTGTGTACTCTACGGGTGTGTACTCTACGGGTGTGTACTCTACGGGTGTGTACTCTACGGGTGTGTACTCTACGGGTGTGTACTCTACGGGTGTGTACTCTACGGGTGTGTACTCTACGGGTGTGTACTCTACGGGTGTGTATTCTACGGGTGTGTACTCTACGGGTGTGTATTCTGCGCGTGTGTATTCTACGCGTGTGTATTCTACGCGTGTGTATTCTACGCGTGTGTACTCTACGGGTGTGTACTCTACGGGTGTGCACTCTACGGGTGTGTACTCTACGGGTGTGTACTCTACGGGTGTGTACTCTACGGGTGTGTACTCTACGGGTGTGTACTCTACGGGTGTGTATTCTACGGGTGTATATTCTACGGGTGTGTACTCTACGGGTGTGTATTCTACGGGTGTGTATTCTACGCGTGTGTATTCTACGCGTGTGTATTCTACGCGTGTGTACTATACGGGTGTGTACTCTACGGGTGTGTACTCTACGGGTGTGTACTCTACGGGTGTGTACTCTACGGGTGTGTACTCTACGGGTGTGTACTCTACGGGTTTGTACTCTACGGGTGTGTATTCTACGGGTGTGTACTCTACGGGTGTGTACCCTAAGGGTGTGTACTCTACGGGTGTGTATTCTAAGGGTGTGTACTCTACGGGTGTGTATTCTACGGGTGTGTATTCTAAGGGTGTGTATTCTACGGGTGTGTATACTACGGGTGTGTACTCTACGGGTGTGTACTCTACGGGTGTGTATTCTACGGATGTGTATTCTACGGGTGTGTACTCTACGGGTGTGTACTCTATGGGTGTGTATTCTACGTGTGTGTATTCTACGCGTGTGTATTCTACGCGTGTGTATTCTACGCGTGTGTATTCTACATGTGTGTACTCTACGGGTGTGTATTCTACGGGTGTGTACTCTACGGGTGTGTATTCTACGGGTGTGTACTCTACGGGTTTGTACTCTACGGGTGTGTATTCTACGGGTGTGTATATTACGGGGTGTGTACTCTACGGGTGTGTATTCTACGGGTGTGTATTCTACACGTGTGTACTCTACGCATGTGTACACTACGGGTGTGTATTCTACGGGTGTGTATTTTACGGGTGTGTACTCTACGGTTGTGTATTCTACGGGTGTGTATACTACGGGTGTGTACTCTACGGGTGTGTACTCTACGGGTGAGTATTCTACGGGTGTATATACTACGGGTGTGTACTCTACGGGTGTGTATTCTACGGGTGTGTACTCTACGGGTGTGTATTCTACGGGTGTGTATACTACGGGTGTGTATTCTACGGGTGTGCATTATACTGGTGTGTACTCTACGGGTGTGTACTCTACGGGTGTGTATTCCACGGGTGTGTATTCATCGGGTGTGTATTCTACGGGTGTGTATTCTACGGGTGTGTACTCTACGGGTGTGTACTCTACGGGTGTGTACTCTACGGGTGTGTATTCTACGGGTGTGTACTCTACGGGTGTGTACTCTACGGGTGTGTATTCTACGGGTGTGTACTCTACGTGTGTGCACCCTACGGGTGTGTACTCTACGGGTGTGTATTCTAAGGGTGTGTACTCTACGGGTGTGTATTCTACGGGTGTGTATTCTAAGGGTGTGTATTCTACGGGTGTGTATACTACGGGTGTGTACTCTACGGGTGTGTACTCTACGGGTGTGTACTCTACGGGTGTGTATTCTACGGGTGTGTATACTACGGGTGTGTACTCTACGGGTGTGTATTCTACGGGTGTGTATTCTACGCGTGTGTATTCTACGGGTGTGTATTCTACGGGTGTGTATTCTACGGGTGTGTATTCTACGCGTGTGTATTCTACGGGGTGTGTATTCTACGGGGTGTGTATTCTACGAGTGTGTATTCTACGGGGTGTGTATTCTACGGGGTGTGTATTCTACGGGGTGTGTATTCTACGGGGTGTGTATTCTACGGGTGTGTATTCTACGGGTGTGTATTCTACGGGGTGTGTATTCTACGGGTGTGTATTCTACGGGGTGTGTATTCTACGGGTGTGTACTCTACGGGTGTGTACTCTACGGGTGTGTATTCTACGGGTGTGTATTCTAAGGGTGTGTATTCTAAGGGTGTGTACTTTACGGGTGTGTACTCTACGGGTGTGTACTCTACGGGTGTGTACTCTACAGGTGTGTATTCTACGGGTGTGTACTCTACGGGTGTGTACTCTACGGGTGTGTACTCTACGGGTGTGTACTCTACGGGTGTGTATTTTACGGGTGTGTATTTTACGGGTGTGTATTCTACGGGTGTGTATTCTACGGGTGTGTATTCTACGGGTGTGTACTCTACAGGTGTGTACTCTACGGGTGTGTACTCTACGGGTGTGTACTCTACAGGTGTGTATTCTACCGGTGTGTATTCTACGGGTGTGTATACTACGGGTGTGTACTCTACGGGTGTGTACTCTACGGGTGTGTACTCTACGGGTGTGTACTCTACGGGTGTGTATACTACGGGTGTGTACTCTACGGGTGTGTATTCTACGGGTGTGTATTCTACACGTGTGTACTCTACGCGTGTGTATTCTACGGGTGTGTATTCTACGGGTGTGTATTCTACGCGTGTGTATTCAACGCGTGTGTATTCTACGGGTGTGTATTCTATGGGTGTGTATTCTACGGGGTGTGTATTCTACGGGTATGTATTCTACGGGTGTGTATTCTACGGAGTTTGTATTCTACTGGTGTGTATTCTACGGGTGTGTATTCTACGGGTGTGTATTCTACGGGTGTGTATACTACGGGTGTGTATACTACGGGTGTGTACTCTACGGGTGTGTATTCTACGCGTGTGTATTCTACGCGTGTGTATTCTACGCGTGTGTATACTACAGGTGTGTATTCTACGGGTGTGTATACTACGGGTGTGTACTCTACTACGGGTGTGTATACTACGGGTGTGTATTCTACGGTTGTGTACTCTACGGGTGTTTATACTACGGGTGTGTATACTACGGGTGTGTATTCTACGGGTGTGTATTCTACGGGTGTTTATACTACGGGTGTGTATACTACGGGTGTGTATTCTACGGGTGTGTACTCTACGGGTGTGTTTACTACGGGTGTGTATACTACGGGAGTGTACTCTACGGGTGTGTACTCTACGGGTGTGTATTCTACGGGTGTGTACTCTACGGGTGTGTATTCTAAGCGTGTGTATTCTACGCGTGTGTATTCTACGCGTGTGTATTCTACGCGTGTGTATTCTACGCGTGTGTATTCTACGCGTGTGTATTCTACGCGTGTGTATTCTTCGGGTGTGTATTCTACCGGTGTGTATTCTACGGGTGTGTATTCTACTCTTGTGTATTCTACGTGTGTGTATTCTACGCGTGTGTATTCTACGCGTGTGTATTCTACGCGTGTATTTTCTACGCGTATGTATTTTACGCGTGTGTATCCTACTGGTGTGTATTCTACGCTTGTGTATACTACGCGTGTGTATTCTACGGGTGTATATTCTACGCGTGTGTATACTACGCGTGTGTATCCTACGCGTGTGTATTCTACGCGTGTGTATTCTACGCGTGTATATTCGACCCATGTGTATTCTACGCGTGTATATTATACGCTTGTATATACTACGCTTGTGTATTCTACGCGTGTGCATCCTACGTGTGTTTTCTATGCGTGTGTATTCTACGCGTGTGCATCGTACGTGTGTATCCTACGCGTGTGTATCCTACGCGTGTGTATTTTACGCGTGTGTTTTCTACGCGTGTGTATTCTACGCATGTGTATTCTACGTGTGTGTATTCTACGTGTGTGTATTCTACGCGTGTGTATTCTACGCGTGTGTATTCTACGTGTGTGTATTCTACGTGTGTGTATTCTACGTGTGTGTATTCTACGCGTGTGTATTCTACGTGTGTGTATTCTACGTATGTGTATTCTACGTGAGTGTGTTTAATCTGGTGTGTGTAGGTGTGTGCTTTTGATGTTAAAGGAGAGGGAATGTATTGAATATTATAATTCCTAATATAATATTAATTGATAAGTAAATTATGTAAAGAGCCATCTAGCAATAGTTATAAGGGTCTAAGAGGTAGATAGTTCCTTTATAATTTGCAGACATTATCCAGTAGAGAAATTCTCATAATTTAAATTGGCCATTTACCCAACTTATCTTTCAATGTTTCAAAGGTCCTCTCCAGGCTCCGGGAAAAAATGAGTTTATTTGATAATATTATAGAACTAAGGTCTACGATCATTATTCTGCAAACCGCATACAATTCGTTCCTGTATATATTTTATTATTTGCTTTTTAAAGTTTTCAATACTCTGTGCGCAACAATTGTACGAAACACTAATCTGATGCTGAAGAAAAAGATTGTACACTTTTGTGTTTCGATTTCAAATTTGAATTTATATGCAATTACTTCCTAGAGTATATAAATGTTTCTACTGGCTGACCAACTTTAATCAAATTCGTATATTTCTACAACTATTGAATGCACAGGGTCGTGCAGGTGAATTGGGACTAACATAACTTTTTTAAAATTCGCTATTTTGAAAGGCAAATAATGATTAAATGTAATTTTTACTTGTATTTATTTGTTCGTTATTGTCTACAGAACAAAATCATTCTATGTGACTACCCTTTGCGTCAATAATTTGGGAGATTGTCGAGCGAAACCGTGAACAACTCCTTTTTACATCTTCGGGGTCAAGATTACGAAATGCCCGACGAATGGCAGCCTTCAGAGAGTTGACACTTGGATGTGAAGTTACGTTAGACTCTCCCTCAATGACGCCAAACAGCCAATACTCACAAACATTCAGATCTGGGGAGCTGCTGGGCCAAGTATCCTTCGGAACCATCAAAGTAAGATTCTCCTTCAGGAAATCCTGAACTTTCTTTGCTCCATGCGCGGGCGCAGAATCTTGAACGAGCATCACTTTGAAGGGGTCGTAGTTCCTACGTATCCACGGCATCAAAACATCTTTCAGAATTTTCAAGTACTCCGCTGTGTTGATTTTAAGACCCGCTTCGATGAAATGAGGAGGCATCACCTTACCATCACTTGCGACGGCTGCAAAAACCATCACAGAAGCGCAATTTTTGCTCTACATCAAAGGAGGAACTTCTGAACGATCGGAGGCAACTACCCGAGTGTTCTGGCGATTTGCAACCTCATCAACAACGAACTTTTTTTCGTAAATAAAAACGCGGACATGTCCTGCTTTGTGTTTCAGATGGTTCAGAAGCTTTGGGCATCTTTCAGCTCTGAGGGCTCTGGAGCGGGTTGTTAGGAGGTTACGGACTCTCCTTACGTATGACTTCATACCAAGGTCTTCCTTGACTGCCCTGCTGATGGTGCTACGACTCACGCTGCGCTTTTGTGCCAGTTTTGACATCGGCTGGCTTGGTTCTGACTTCAACGTCCTTTTCAGCCCAGCAAGGAATATTTTGGTTCTCTTTAGATCACTGCGGGGACTGTGTCGACTTCTCTGAACCTTACCCTCGGCATTAAAAGCAGCAACAACTCGATAAACAGTCGAGTTTGCATAGCCAGTGCTCTTAATAATGTCTGAAACAGAGTTCCCGGCGCGTCTCAATTCACATATGGTCGTTCTTCGCGTTAATTTCGCCATATTTTAGCGAAATATGCTAGATCTTAATCTGAAATATTATAGCAAAGGGCTTAAAGAATGTCTGTAAAAAAAAATTTAGTCATAGGTTAGAAATTACGGAATATATGTGCTGTTAAAGTTAGTCCCAATTTAGCTGCACGACCTTGTATAGTTTTCTTTCAAGTTCTTTGGTTTGTTGTTGAACCATTCTCCATCAACAGTTAAATTTTCATCATTTTTATTATTTTTTGTGACTATAACAACGATAAAATATAAAAAAATCCTCATCAATAAAAACGGATTAATTTCTAGGTTTTAAGAATATTCATATAACTACTCCTTTTATATAATATTGACAATCTTGAGAAAAGTGTTTAAGTACAAAAAGGAAGGTGCAAGTTTAAATTTTGACAGGCTAGGGTCGTTCAGGTCGCAAGAGGACAGTACGATATGAACACAAAATCAATTTTGTTTAGCAAATTTAGACTTGTGACTTCATTTTTGTACTTGGACACTTTTATTCAGATTGTCAATATTTCATAAAAGGAATAGCTATATAAATATTCTTAAAATCTTGAAATAAATCTGATTTTATTAATGGGGATTTTGTCTAATAAAGATATTTTTAGTGTTTGAACTAACTTCATTGTCCGTTTTCTGACTGCTTGCACCACCCATCAATTAAGTCGTTGTTATATTCACAAAAAATGAAAATTTAACTGTGGATGGAGAAGGGTTCAACAAACAAAATGATACCTGAGTGAAAACTAGGAGCAAGTAAAGATAACAGACCAGAAATGAAGCTAGTAAAGGTGACGGACCAGAAATGAGCTAATTTAAAGAATTGATGAAAAACAACATGATTTCTGTTAGTTTTCTTTGAGTTTTTGTATGTATACAATTTTATAAATGATAATATTAATGATTATACATTATTTATGTATATATCGGCTGAGGCTCTTTGCAGTAATATGAACAATTCATTTTAAGGTTCTGAAGAACAAGTAATTAAAAAATGGAAAAAAGTATGCATAAGTTCTTTAATATCGTATCTATGATTCCAAAATATTATTCAAATTCCAATTACTGTTCAAGCATTAAGAATTTAACCCAAAAAAGATAACGGACCAGATATATGTATTACTCTGAGCCAGAAATGAAGCTAGTAAACATAACTGACCAGAATTTAACGTAGTAAAGATAACGGACCAAAATTTAACCAAGTAAAGATAACGGACCAAAATTTAACCAAGTAAAGATAACGGACCAAAATTTAACCAAGTAAATATAACGGACCAGAAATGAAGCTAGTAAACATGACGGACCAAAATTTAATCAAGTAAAGATAACGGACCAGAAATGAAGGAAGTAAATATAATGGACCAGAAATGAAGCTAGTAAAGATAACGGACCAGAATTTAACCAAGTAAAGATAACGGACCGTTATCTTTACTTGCTCCGAAAACTGTACCTTCAATAGTTGTTAGAATATGTGAATTTAAAGTTGGGCACACATTTTTGTTGCTCACCCTGTACAATAAATTTCTCCAACTGTATACCTTTACACAAATATTTAATATTGGATTAATAATACCTACCTTGTAGACATTTAAAACAAATGGTGCACATTCTTTTTCTTCAGACTGAAAATTAGCAAGTCATGAAAAAAACAGTTTTTGTAGAGTTTTGATTATTCAAAAATTTTAATAGCATATAAAATGAAATATATGTTTTCAAATTTAATGGAGTTTGCATCAAAATGATAAGAAACATTAGCCTCAATCATTGAATAAAGCAATTGAGGCTTTCAAAGACTTTCAACGGCTAATATTTAATTTGTCTATCATATACTTAAAAATATATATTATTTTAAGTTCAATAAAGTGGATCTTTAAAATGAAATAATTTTAATTCTCCACCGTAAAAGATATGTTGATAATTGGGTTATTATATGATTAAAGAAGAAAACACAGATATGATAGTTAGTTTTATTGTAGTTAATTATATTATAGTTACTGACGAAAGAATTGGTGATATTATAGTTACTGACGGAAGAATTGGTGATATTATAGTTACTGACGAAAGAATTGGTGACATTATAGTTACTGACGAAAGAATTGGTGATATTATAGTTACTGACGAAAGAATTGGTGATATTATAGTTACTGACGATAGAATTGCTGATATTATAGTCACTGACGATAGAATTGCTGATATTATAGTTACAGACGATAGAATTGCTGATATTATAGTTACAGACGATAGAATTGCTGATATTATAGTTACTGACGAAATAATTGGTGACATTATAGTTACTGACGAAAGAATTGCTGATATTATAGTTACTGACGAAAGAATTGGTGACATTATAGTTACTGACGAAAGAATTGGTGATATTATAGTTAATGACGATAGAATTGCTGATATTATAGTTACTGACGATAGAATTGCTTATATTATAGTTACAGAGGATAGAATTGCTGATATTATAGTTACAGACGATAGAATTGCTGATATTATAGTTACTGACGATAGAATTGCTGATATTATAGTTACAGACGATAGAATTGCTGATATTATAGTTACAGACGATAGAATTGCTGATATTATAGTTACTGACGAAAGAATTGGTGACATTATAGTTACTGACGAAAGAATTGCTGATATTATAGTTACTGACGAAAGAATTGGTGACATTATAGTTACTGACGGAAGAATTGGTGACATTATAGTTACTGACGAAAGAATTGCTGATATTATAGTTACTGACGAAAGAATTGGTGACATTATAGTTACTGACGAAAGAATTGGTGATATTATAGTTAATGACGATAGAATTGCTGATATTATAGTTACTGACGATAGAATTGCTTATATTATAGTTACAGACGATAGAATTGCTGATATTATAGTTACAGACGATAGAATTGCTGATATTATAGTTACTGACGATAGAATTGCTTATATTATAGTTACAGACGATAGAATTGCTGATATTATAGTTACAGACGATAGAATTGCTGATATTATAGTTACTGACGATAGAATTGCTGATATTATAGTTACAGACGATAGAATTGCTGATATTATAGTTACAGACGATAGAATTGCTGATATTATAGTTACTGACGAAAGAATTGGTGAAATTATAGTTACTGACGAAAGAATCGGTGATATTATAGTTACTGACGAAAGAATTGGTGATATTATAGTTACTGACGAAAGAATTGGTGATATTATAGTTACTGACGATAGAATTGCTGATATTATAGTTACTGACGAAAGAATTGGTGATATTATAGTTACTGACGAAAGAATTGGTGATATTATAGTTACTGACGAAAGAATTGCTGATATTATAGTTACTGACGATAGAGTTGCTGATATTATAGTTACTGACGAAAGAATTGGTGATATTATAGTTACTGACGAAAGAATTGCTGATATTATAGTTACTGACGAAAGAATTGGTGATATTATAGTTACTGACGAAAGAATTGGTGATATTATAGTTACTGTCGATAGAATTGCTGATATTATAGTTACTGACGAAAGAATTGCTGATATTATAGTTACTGACGAAAGAATTGGTGATATTATAGTTACTGACAAAAGAATTGCTGATATTATAGTTACTGACGAAAGAATTGCTGATATTATAGTTACTGACGATAGAATTGGTGATATTATAGTTACTGACGATAGAATTGTTGATATTATAGTCACTGACGATAGAATTGCTGATATTATAGTTACAGACGATAGAATTGCTGATATTATAGTTACAGACGATAGAATTGCTGATATTATAGTTACTGACGAAATAATTGGTGACATTATAGTTACTGACGAAAGAATTGCTGATATTATAGTTACTGACGAAAGAATTGGTGACATTATAGTTACTGACGAAAGAATTGGTGATATTATAGTTAATGACGATAGAATTGCTGATATTATAGTTACTGACGATAGAATTGCTTATATTATAGTTACAGAGGATAGAATTGCCAATATTATAGTTACAGACGATAGAATTGCTGATATTATAGTTACTGACGATAGAATTGCTGATATTATAGTTACAGACGATAGAATTGCTGATATTATAGTTACAGACGATAGAATTGCTGATATTATAGTTACTGACGAAAGAATTGGTGACATTATAGTTACTGACGAAAGAATTGCTGATATTATAGTTACTGACGAAAGAATTGGTGACATTATAGTTACTGACGAAAGAATTGGTGACATTATAGTTACTGACGAAAGAATTGCTGATATTATAGTTACTGACGAAAGAATTGGTGACATTATAGTTACTGACGAAAGAATTGGTGATATTATAGTTAATGACGATAAAATTGCTGATATTATAGTTACTGACGATAGAATTGCTTATATTATAGTTACAGACGATAGAATTGCTGATATTATAGTTACAGACGATAGAATTGCTGATATTATAGTTACTGACGATAGAATTGCTTATATTATAGTTACAGACGATAGAATTGCTGATATTATAGTTACAGACGATAGAATTGCTGATATTATAGTTACTGACGATAGAATTGCTGATATTATAGTTACAGACGATAGAATTGCTGATATTATAGTTACAGACGATAGAATTGCTGATATTATAGTTACTGACGAAAGAATTGGTGAAATTATAGTTACTGACGAAAGAATTGCTGATATTATAGTTACTGACGAAAGAATTGGTGATATTATAGTTACTGACGAAAGAATTGGTGATATTATAGTTACTGACGAAAGAATTGGTGATATTATAGTTACTGACGAAAGAATTGGTGATATTATAGTTACTGACGAAAGAATTGCTGATATTATAGTTACTGACGATAGAATTGCTGATATTATAGTTACTGACGATAGAATTGCTGATATTATAGTTACTGACGAAAGAATTGGTGATATTATAGTTACTGACAAAAGAATTGGTGATATTATAGTTACTGACGATAGAATTGCTGATATTATAGTTACTGACGAAAGAATTGCTGATATTATAGTTACTGACGAAAGAATTGGTGATATTATAGTTACTGACGAAAGAATTGGTGACATTATAGTTACTAACGAAAGAATTGGTGATATTATAGTTACTGACGATAGAATTGCTGATATTATAGTTACTGACGATAGAATTGCTGATATTATAGTTAGTGACGAAAGAATTGGTGATATTATAGTTACTGACGAAAGAATTGGTGACATTATAGTTACTGACGAAAGAATTGGTGATATTATAGTTAATGACGATAGAATTGCTGATATTATAGTTACTGACGATAGAATTGCTTATATTATAGTTACAGACGATAGAATTGCTGATATTATAGTTACAGACGATAGAATTGCTGATATTATAGTTACTGACGATAGAATTGCTTATATTATAGTTACAGACGATAGAATTGCTGATATTATAGTTACAGACGATAGAATTGCTGATATTATAGTTACTGACGATAGAATTGCTGATATTATAGTTACAGACGATAGAATTGCTGATATTATAGTTACAGACGATAGAATTGCTGATATTATAGTTACTGACGAAAGAATTGGTGAAATTATAGTTACTGACGAAAGAATTGCTGATATTATAGTTACTGACGAAAGAATTGGTGATATTATAGTTACTGACGAAAGAATTGGTGATATTATAGTTACTGACGAAAGAATTGGTGATATTATAGTTACTGACGAAAGAATTGGTGATATTATAGTTACTGACGAAAGAATTGCTGATATTATAGTTACTGACGATAGAATTGCTGATATTATAGTTACTGACGATAGAATTGCTGATATTATAGTTACTGACGAAAGAATTGGTGATATTATAGTTACTGACAAAAGAATTGGTGATATTATAGTTACTGACGATAGAATTGCTGATATTATAGTTACTGACGAAAGAATTGCTGATATTATAGTTACTGACGAAAGAATTGG
>CANNZV010004695.1:0-37030 GCA_947561585.1 Caprella mutica
CATCATCACAGTGACTCTTTTCTCTGTTAGTACAACAACACAGTGTCTCTTATTCTCTGATAGTACATCATCACAGTGTCTCTTTTCTCTGATAGTACATCATCACAGTGACTCTTTTCTCTGATAGGACATATCACAGTGACTCTTTTCTCTGATAGTACATCATCACAGTGACTCTTTTCACTGATAGTACATCATCACAATGACTCTTTTCTCTGACAGTACATCACCACAGTGACTCTTTTCACTGATAGTAAATCATCAGAGTGACTCTTTTCTCTGATAGTACATCATCACAGTGACTCTTTTATCTGATAGTACATCATCACAGTAACTCTTTTCTCTGATAGTACATCATCACAGTGACTCTTTTCTCTGATAGTACATCATCACAGTGACTCTTTTATCTGATAGTACATCATCACAGTGACTCTTTTCTCTGATAGTACATCATCACAGTGATTCTTTTCTCTGATAGTACATCATCCATCATCACAGTGACTCTTTTCTCTGATAGTACATCATCACGGTGACTCTTTTCTCTGACAGTACATCATCACACTGACTCTTTTCTCTGATAGTACCTCATCACAGTGACTCTTTTCTCTGATAGTACATCATCACAGTGACTCTTTTCTCTGATAGTACGTCATCACAGTGACTCTTCTTCTCTGATAGTACATCATCACAGTGACTCTTTTCTCTGATAGTACATCATCACAGTGACTCTTTACTATGATAGTACATCATCACAGTGACTCTTTTCTCTGATAGTACATCATCACAGTGACTCTTTTCTCTGATAGTACGTCATCACAGTGACTCTTTTCTCTGATAGTACATCATCAGAGTGACTCTTTCTCTGATAGTACATCATCAGAGTGACTCTTTTCTCTGATAGTACATCATCACAGTGACTCTTTTCTCTGATAGTACATCATCACAGTGACTCTTTTCTCCGATAGTACATCATCACAGTGACTCTTTTCTCTGATAGTACATCATCACAGTGACTCTTTTCTCTGATAGTTCATCATCACAGTGACTCTTTCTCTGATAGTACATCATCACAGTGACTCTTTTCTCTGATAGTACATCATCACAGTGACTCTTTTCTCTGATAGTACATCATCACAGTGACTCTTTTCTCTGATAGTACATCATCACAGTGACTCTTTTCTCTGAATAGTACATCATCACAGTGACTCTTTTTTCTGATAGTACATCATCACAGTGACTCTTTTCTCTGATAGTTCATCATCACAGTGACTCTTTTTCTCTGATAGTACATCATCACAGTGACTCTTTTCTCTGATAGTACATCATCACAGTGACTCTTTTCTCTGATAGTACATCATCACAGTGACTCTTTTCTCTGATAGTACATCATCACAGTGACTCTTTTCTCTGATAGTACATCATCACAGTGACTCTTTTCTCTGATAGTACATCATCACAGTGACTCTTTTCTCTGATAGTACATCATCACAGTGACTCTTTTCTCTGATAGTACATCATCACAGTGACTCTTTTCTCTGATAGTACATCAGTCACAGTGACTCTTTTCTCTGATAGGTAAATCATCACAATGACTCTTTTCTCTAACAGTACATCATCACAGTGACTCTTTTCTCTGATAGTACATCATCACAGTGACTCTTTTCTCTGATAGTACATCATCACAGTGACTCTTTTCTCTGATAGTACATCATCACAGTGACTCTTTTCTCTGATAGTACATCATCACAGTGACTCTTTTTCTCTGATAGTACATCATCACAGTGACTCTTTTTCTCTGATAGTACATCATCAGAGTGACTCTTTTCTCTGATAGTACATCATCACAGTGACTATTTTCTCTGATAGTAACATCATCACAGTGACTCTTTTCTCTGATAGTACATCATCACAGTGACTCTTTTCTCTGATAGTACCTCATCACAGTGACTCTTTTTCTCTGATAGTACCTCATCACAGTGACTCTTTTCTCTGATAGTACATCATCACAGTGACTCTTTTCTCTGATAGTACATCATCACAGTGACTCTTTTCTCTGACAGTACATCATCACACTGACTCTTTTCTCTGATAGTACCTCATCACAGTGACTCTTTTCTCTGACAGTACATCATCACAGTGACTCTTTTCTATGATAGTACATCATCACAGTGACTCTTTTCTATGATAGTACATCATCACAGTGACTCTTTTCTCTGATAGTACATCATCACAGTGACTCTTTTCTATGATAGTACATCATCACAGTGACTCTTTTCTATGATAGTACATCATCACAGTGACTCTTTACTATGATAGTACATCATCACAGTGACTCTTTTCTCTGATAGTACATCATCACAGTGACTCTTTTCTCTGATAGTACATCATCACAGTGACTCTTTTCTCTGATAGTACATCATCACAGTGACTCTTTTCTCTGATAGTACATCATCACAGTGACTCTTTTCTCTGATAGTACATCATCACAGTGACTCTTTTCTCTGATAGTACATCATCACAGTGACTCTTTTCTCTGATAGTACATCATCACAGTGACTCTTTTCTCTGATAGTACATCATCACAGTGACTCTTTTCTCTGATAGTCACCAGTCAGCTTTAATGAACTTAATTTCATTATATGTAATTATACATGCAAATATTTGAGTTTAAATACATGTGATAATAATTCTGTATTTTATCAGTTGCATTCGGAATTTGAAACATATTTAAAAAATAGTTATCAGTGTATTTGTATTATAATTATATTTATATCTTACTCATGTGAAACGTAACTTGTATTATACAATTAATTGCATACACAGTTTAAATTCAACTCATATGAATTACCTTCATTTATTTGAATGTAGGTATATATTGGTACGAAAATTAGATTAAATTGTTCTGAAATAGCTTTTCTTGATTAAATGGAATATGAATTTTTATCAACTTTTATTGTTTCTCATCCATGTATCTTGATTCCTTTTTTAAAGCATCAATATAATTAATCGATTATAAATTCTTCTTCTATTGGAAAAATCCATATTCAGAACTTGAATATTTAGTGCAGATGAAGAGTTTGTAGTACGAATTGTTTTTATTTTCATTCATAACATATCATCGCTTTTCAATTATTGGCATGTTTTTGTTACCATTCCGAACCTCAAGTTTGATAATAGTTTATTTCCATTCACAAAGCTGAAAAATCTAGCAACATATTTCCAATTATTTCATTCATCCTTCTACATTCTCCTAATTTATCTATAGAATAAATAGGTAACATAGTAATAAATAGCTAAAATATTTTCCTAAGATATTTACGTATATCCAAGGAGAAAAATCTCCATGGAGATGTCAGGCAAATTTACCACCAAATACAAACTGGGTTGTATTAATGTGCATCATTATCGTTAATTGAGTGAATGGAGGCATAACAATGGGGGTCGGTATTTAGTGAAGAACAAAAGACTAGATCTTTTACCCAAACTCAGTCTGTGGTACATTACCCTTGACGGAGTATGATTAGAGGTAATGAGTTGTGATATGAAGTAATCAGTCGAAAAGAATGGACCTAAATCTGCCATCCATTAGATCTTTTGTGTTAGATAGACCTGTATATCTCTATATATATACATATATATCAACGGATGACAGAGAATCATTAGAGGATTCTACAAGCCTTTACATTTAATGATTAGTACCAGAGATTTGTATGTTTGGCAGAACTCAATTAACAATGTTTCCTTGAGTGACACTGCACCAAAATTCTTTTAAAGTTTGTATTATGAATACAATATAGGTTCAATGTTGCTACAAGAAATAGTGCTACCTGGGTATACTCACTCACACAAACTGTTTTAAATATGGGTTCAAACTCAACTAATTGTTGAAATTATCGAAGAAGTACAATTTCCGCTATCAAAAATATGAGATACTAGATGTATGATATAATTAATGTATCATTTATTAGAGGAAATCTGTATCAATACATCAGTAAGTTTAACATACATTGGATATATAACACTGTTATAACTCTTGAACGTAATACGTACTACGGGCATAAGAAATAGCATCACTCTCATATATGTCACTGTAAACGTTTCATATAGTCTTTTTGATTCAGAACGTTTAATTAAAAAAATCAGTTGAAACTGTTCCCTATAGAGCGGCATTCAAAAGTTTCTGTACGATCTCTCGTCCCTTTCCGTTTTCACGCTTCTGATGATAGAAGAGCAAACACGGAGGGCAAGTTTTATCAACTACTGCCATCTAGACCCAACAGTGACTCAATGATACTCAACGGAGACTCCCCTGACTCAGTGAGACACTTCTGACTCAGTGAGACTCTTCTGACTCAGTGAGACACTCCGGAAGTAAACACAAGGGCAAATATTAGACCTAGCAGTAACACTGACACTAATTTCAGACGATTTTTGAAAATAATTTCATAGATTTTTTTTAAATTGTATTTAATTTTTATGTATATTTGAATTGGTATTTTAATTTTTATATTATTTTGCAAACTACAGAATTTTGTTTCAGTAGCAAGAGAAATTTTATATATTTATTTGCTTTATTATTTAGTGCATTAATTTCGAAATAAATTGAACGGAGAACTTTAGCACTTCATCTCCATGTTAAATAATATAAAGAATTTTTCGGTCTAAGTTAATCGAATTGGGTTATTTTTTTTAATGCTAATTCTCTCGGCCAAACTGATGTCTAAAAATGCATTCAGATTAAATTGAATTTGTATCGGAAAGGGAAATTAATTAGTTTCGAAACATGGCTGACATCAGGTAATTTTATTTCGAAGTTTTCAATTAATTAGAATGTATTCAGCCGCGTAATTTATCACAAATGTTCTGGGTTTCGTAAAATGGTTTAATTTTTCATAAAATATATAAAGTTAGGCACCATTCTAAAAAAAATACACTGAATTTGCATCTCTCAGGTCAAAATATTGAAATATCTCTTTATCAGATATCTATGTTCTGATATTAAAGATATTTTCTGTAATTTTTGGCTGTTATTTTTATACACGAAACCACTTTCACATCTGACAGATTCTTTTCGTTCTTTGTATTTAATTTCCTCTGGTTCCAAAGCAGACGTTAAAAATTTTTTACTTTTACCCGCTTTTAAATTCTGGCCAATATCAACAAAATTGACGCTAAATCTGTAAATTTAATTAGAGAACCTATTACTTCATGCAATATTCACCAATCACGAGTAACTATCAACGGAGTGTATGCTGCTTCAAATGGAACTGTTCAATACAATTACACCTACTGATTGTATCAGGAAGCAATCAAACGAAGAATTCCCGATTGGATCTGTGATGGAGACATGCGATACACTGATGCACTCTGCAAGAACTTTAGATTATCATATTAGGAAGTTAGCACAGAAGAAGTGAGAGATGATTAGGATCGTGCGATACAACTAACTTAGCTAAAAAGTTCTTTAATTGAGCATATATCTTCAGGTTTTATTTATATACTAGTGTACTTTCCCGTTAAAAATAATGGGTTATCATCAATACCAATTTATTACCTGTTTTTAGGTTACGTTTTATAAATTGAATTAAAAATATATTTTCTGCAATGTCTAATTTATAAAAAAACATTTAAAAATTGAAAAAAAACATTTAAAAATTGAATAAAAACAGGGGAATTTGAATATCAAGTCAATATATCCCCGTGCGTATCATAGTTATATTCTTCATGTTTAATACCCGTAGTGTAAATGCGGACGCCAAATAAATAAATAAATAAATAAACAAATAAATAAATAAATAAACACACGAGGGAAATTATTAGTATAGATCGATATAGTCTTTTCTCCAGACAGTTTCTTTCTGATGGCTAGATTAGAATTGTTATTTTAAACTTAGTAGTGGAAGGAGAAATTGGATATATCCTTTTCAATCTTAAAGATCGTAGAGGATTGATCTACACTGAAGAAAAAAATGGAGTCAAATTGACTCAAAATTTGAGTTTTCAGGTCATTCCAAAACTGGTTCAAAAATGTGAGTCAATTTGACTCATCCTAATACTTTACTCAAAAATAAGTCATATTGACTCCTAATTCATAATCATATTGACTCAGGTAGAGTCAATCAAAAAAAAACTCCAATTTGGGGTTTTGCAGCCTTGACTGAATTATATCTCAGTGTAGCTTCCTTTTCTTATTGATTTCTTCAAAGTTCCTTAATTTTCTTAATTTTTATTGTAACATCAATGATACCTGAAATAATAATAATATAGCATTCAATAAAATCATCTATCAAGTTATATAATCATTTATGCATTTAAATTTTATCAACACTTAACCCGTACGCGGTCGCTCAACTTTAACTTTGCTGATGTGCCACATCTACAGATTTCTGTCCCAAAATAGGGCCAGCCTCTATGTACGGGTTAACAATGACTGTTAAAAGATACAAAATATGTGGTGAAAAGAAAATTCATAACCACCTTCTCCGTGTCTTTGCTCTTTCTCCCCACCTCTTATTACAGAGACATTGATTCTTTTGATCTACTGACTAATCATATCCTAACCCTCTAATCAGCGATCATTTAGACGTATAATATTCAACAGAATATCCCTAGGTAGTTATACGCGGAATGAGTTATCTGTTATATATTTTAGTAAGGACAGAGTAATTATACTATGTTATCTATATTTATACCTTCTAGTTAAATGTTCTACATGGACTTAGTTGTCGGCATAAATTTGAAGTTCCGCGTCGATTTAGTGTTCAACTTCAATTTAATGTTCCGCTTCAATTCATTGTTCCTCGTCCATTTAGTGTTCCTATTCTATTTTGTGTTCCTCGTCAATTTAGTGCTCCTCGTCTATTTAGTGTTCCTCGTCAATTTAGTGTTCCTCGTCTATTTAGTGTTCCTCTTCTATTCAGTGTTCCTCTTCTATTCAGTGTTCCTCTTCTATTCAGTGTTCCTCGTCTATTTTGTGTTCCTCGTCTATTTTGTGTTCCTCGTCAATTTAGTGTTCCTCTTCTATTTAGTGTTCCTCGTCAATTTAGTGTTCCTCGTCAATTTAGTGTTCCTCGTCAATTTAGTGTTCTTCGTCAATTTAGTGTTCCTAGTCAATTTAGTGTTCCTCGTTTATTTATTGTTCCTCGTCTATTTAGTGGTCCTCGCTAATTTAGTGTTCCGCATAAATATACTGTTCCGAGTGTACTTAGAGATATGTTGAACCATCATCAATCAACATATCGAAACTATTTACGTTTCCTACAAATAACCTGCTTAAGAAAATTATCTAAAAAGCAGTTTCAGTCGGTTTAAATATCGCACGAGTTTTAGCTGTTCGTTTGAACGCAAGAAGCTCGCAGCACTTAGACGTTGATTCCGATTGTAATGAAGGTTAATGGGGTCTGATGGCGTTATTACTGTACCTCTCACGTTACTTCATGGCTAACTTTGGAACATTGGCAGAAATTTTAGTGCCGTTAATCATCCTCTCGGTGGAATAAAAATGACAGAATTTAACCTTATCTGAAATATAAATTTGGTATTTATGTAGGGTCAGTTCTGAGTTATTGGATGGCTTCACTTTTCCGATCATATAAGAAACAAGTATATAATTACTATAATTCCTACTATATAACTAAATACGTTTACCTCTCATTGAATTTATTATCATATATTATGTTAAAAACATAATATATCGCATTTATTATTTTGAAAAAAAGTTTATACCAAGTTTCCATTATTACATAAATTGAATTTCTTGCGGATAAAAATAATTTGTAATCACAACTTTCAATATTTAATAAACCAAGTAACTGAAATAAAGTAATGTTATATGTTGAACAATATAAACAGACCACTCAATGTTATTTCACTAATATTTCCATAGTAATATGTTATTTATATAATAATATATTATGTCAATCTATCCATTACTCGGAAGATTAAAAATAACCTCCAGTCATTCGATATGGTCGACTGTTCAAGACCTGCCAATTACTACTCCGTTATCAAAGAAAGTAGAGAGGAAGTGTGGCAATATTGTACTAATTATTCCTTTGTGGTTTCTAGGGGGTAGGTACTGCAAGTTATAATAAAATGTGACTGGGATATACATACATTAATACGAAAAATTGAAGTGAGTGTATAATACGACAGTAGAACTCCTCTATAGTGAATGTAGAGTCCTGAGTAAGAGAATTACCCTGTATAGTGAACAAATTTTTCTCAGTCTTCTATAAAATGGCAATCAGTCTTCTGAAACGTATGACCATTTCATAGCAAACTAAACAATTTTTTATAATACGATACTCAGGATTCTACACACTATATTCACTATAGAGGAGTTCACTATAAAGGAGTTCTACTGTATTTACAAAACAATAGACACGAACATAATTTCTCATATAAATTCATTGATAGGAAATAAAATACTGTAGGTAGTCATTTTGTAATTATTATTATTTCTATATATGTTCGAAATCTATATATTCTTGAGCAACTTCACAGGTACTCTATCCTGAAGCTATCTGTGGTGAATGTAAGAGAAGGGGGTGGCGTCCCTTGGGGGATGCCACTGTTGTAATTTGGATTACAGATTGTCTTTTTTCATTTTTTAACGCTACTTGCAGTTTTAGAGGATAGCGCTAGAGTCATGTTCTTCAACTACGAGGTCTTAGATTTTGTGTTAGGTAGGCTCGCAGGCTTCATTTACTATCACCTCTTCATTTTCCTCTTCCAACAGTGAGTGCAGCCACCGGTGCTTGTGTCTCTTTTCGTCACATTCCTTGGTAAGTGACTGCATTCACGGAGTAGCTTTTCTGCATCTAAGAGCATTGTCACCGACGGTGGTAGATGACTTTTTTCATATAGCCACTTTCTTTTCTGACTGCTTCTTTTAGTCCATTGTATTTAATTTCCTTTTGACGTCAGCGATTTTGTTTTCGGTTCTGAAGCAGACGTTAAACCCCTACTAAATAAAATTATTCTTGAGCAATATATATATGCAATATTCATATTCTTATTTTTCCACTTTTTATACTTATTTATGAACATATTAAAGAAATTTCAATTTTATATTTTGAAAGCATAGTATTACATTTTTTAGTGCAAAATTATATTGCTATAATATTCAATATGAAAAGCAACTATGCAACGTAAAACATTTCAATTTACTGAAATATTTATTTAGATTAAATTTATTCATCTTCTTGAGATATTAACAGACAAGTAAACTAGTTTTAATTTTCTTTGCATGAAAATATTGCTTCAAAAATGCAAACCCACTTTAAAAGTCCAACAGTAATAAGTACCTACTTAAAATAGAATCCATTATGCCATCCTGATTATAACACTTCACCCCCTGACTCTCGTATGGCAATTGCCTATCTAAAGTAGATGGGGATAATATCCTGCTCCGTATTTACTCAAGTGAAATGCAAACTGCATTTTTGCGTCAATGAAGAGCACCAAACCCTCCTTGTGAATTGAGGCGAGGGGTTAATTTTTAGCAGAGGGAAAGATCAAACACTTTCGTTTCCAAAATTGACTTCGCATTTTAAAAAACTCCCTGTATATTGAAGTTTGTAAAATTGCGAGTATAATCTATGGTTATGATCAGGGCTGGGACAATATGCTCTAAAAACTATAGATCCCAAAAATATTATAGACAGAGAGAATTAAAGAATAATATTTTCGGGATCTATAGTTTTTAAAGCATATTGTCACAGCCCTAGTTATGATAATATACAACTTTATGAATAATTTTTAAAAATAATTTCGTTATTTTTGAAGCAGTTGTATGTACAGTAATGGACAAAATATACGGGTAGGCAAAAACAAGTTATCTAAATCTTTAATTTCATAAAAAGAACAACACACATATTATTGAAATCTTGCACGTATTTTCATATATAGCTCATATGTATTCGTATGAAATTAAGCATTTGGACAAATATTCTAGGAATAGTTCCATATTTTACTTCAAACAGCAAATTTTGCTCTGGTCAAAAGTTAAGGGTAGCCATCATAAACTTTGAAATATTCGCGGATATTGGCTATTATCTTAATAATTTGTGAATTATTCTTTACTATATCCCTTCAATACATCTTCTACCACAAAATTCTACAAATTTGGGACAATATGAAGGAGTTATCCATCTTCTATTCATCTTCGAAAAATGTCCACAATTCTTCCACATTTCTTGTGTTTCTTCTCTGAGTACAGTCTCCAATTATTATCCAAACAATCTCAATTCGATTGAGGTCAGGACTCTGTGAAAGCCACTCATTAGAGCAACTTCTTCATCTTCTACATAATAGAGTTATAACTTTTTTTTATCTGAGTAGTCGGGTACATTGTCCTGCTTGAAACTCTGTGGTTGAGGGTCAACTGCTTGTTGATAGGGGAGAGTATGATGACGAAAGAGCTGTTTTATACTTCTGCAATAACTCCTCCTCGTAGACGAACAATGGGACCAGGTCCAGCAGAAAAAATGACCACCAAAATTAACCGTTTTCTTGACGCAGTTCAGAGTTAACATTTCCACTACTTTACGTTTAATTTGTACTTTCTTATAAGAACCAAAGACTTCTATTTTTCTTCCATCATCACTAGAATGTACTTTCGACCACTGACCAATCCACCAAACGACATACTCATGCCAAAACACAAGTATCACTTCCCGTTTCTTTTTTGAGATTGAAAGCATCGATGCAGGGACAAATTATTGCAAACCAACTTGTTGAAGTCGAAGCGAAAAAGTAGACTGGGTCACCGTACCACCAGACATGACATCTATTTCACGAAAATTTTGACCAGTAGTGTTGAAACTACCTTGCAAGCTACTTTGAATAGTTGCATGATCTTCTCTCAGCAAAGCTTTGGGAAGTCTACCATTCTTCGGTTTGGAATCAACAACTCCATACTGCTTATGTTGAGCCACTATATGTTGCACAATCTTTTTGAACCTTCATGTGGCAATATAAATCTCTTGCAACGACAATTAGAGACTGTATCAGAGAGGAAACTTGTGGACATTTCTTGAGGATGAATAGAAGATGGATAACTCCTTCATATTATGCAAAATTATTAGAATTTTGTGGTAGAAGATGTATTAGAGTGATATAGCAAAGAATTATTCACAGATTATTAAGTTAATTGCCAATATCCTCGAATATTTCAGAGTTTATGATGGCTACCCTTAACTTTTGACCAGAGCAAAATTTGCTGTTTGAAGTAAAATATAGAACTATTCCTAGAATATTTTTCCAAATGCTTTGAAATTTCATACAAATACATATGAGCTCTATATGAAAATACGTGCAAAATTTCAATAATGTGTGTTTTGTACTTTTTATGAAATTAAAGATTTAGATAACTTGTTTTTGCCTACTCTTATATTTTGTCCGCTACTGTACATGTATATCCATTTTTTTATAATTCCTTATCGTTAAAATTATCTTAGTAATACCCGTAGACTTTTTGTCATTAATAAGGGTTGATAAAATGTTAATTTCAATATTTGAATGTTAGTAGACGGATTGATATCTATTGAGATTATTTCTATAATAATTTTAATGCTAATATTTTATTTGGGCATATGAAAGGAGTTACAATTTATAATATACCTACGTGTTCCGTGCAACTTACTGAAATGCGCAATCTCGAGACTACTTTGTGTGTTTTAACCCTACAACGTCCAGATTGGTTATAAGAGGCTCGGTCCGGCTTTGAAATATTGATGCACTATTTAAAATAGAATTGACTTGAGTTGATGAATCTCCGTGACTTTCATTGTCTATGACTTATTTATGTATCCTCGGAAAAAAATCAGACTTGTTTTGAAATATTTAGTTTTGTATCATTTTTGCTCAGGTGGGCCTCTGGATCCCGGGTGAAGTACAACCACTGATGTGTCACATTTTTCGTCACACTAGTAACATCACTTATAGGAATATAAACTATATATAGGTTAAATTACGAATTATCGGTCAGTTTCATATCTTCGGTCATAAAAGAGAAAACGAAATTAATTTTTTTATTTAATTTTAATTTAATTTTAATTTTAGTTGGTATCCATGATACCTGCAATGTATTATGGATACCAACTAAAATTATAATAAAATAACAATTATAATATCATTTTTTCTTATATGACCGAAGATATGAAACTGATCGATAATTCGTAATTTACCCTGCATTGAATTCAATTCGTAGGAAGCAAGTGCACTTGAAGTGTATTTGAGTTTACCATTTTTCGTCACAATTATTATATAATTGGAACTGTTATATAATTGAATAGTTTGCGAAATGGTAATTAATATATTTGATATGATTGCAGATGTTCTTATATCGTTACATTTTTCTATAATATTTTCAACAATAATCAAACTGTATGTTCTACACGAACTGAAATAGTTTTTATATACGTAATTAATGTACTCAATACAACTCATGCTTCTTTTGATTTTAATTAATTAAATTATTGAGCTGCTTTTTTAATAATAACCTCTTTTTGATTGTAGCTTTCATGCATCCACGAGCATTTTAACCGACTGGTGGACATATTCATGGAGCCACTTTCCTCTGTTACTTCTTCTTCGTAGCCTTTGTATTAAATTTAATAGGTAGACGTTAAATTCAATAAATAGGCGCTAAACCCAACTAACTGTACTGTCGATAGTACATAGGTACTATTAGAGAAAAATGCTACTACAATATATCTTTTTCATCTACAAATCACATATTACAATTTTTTTCAATATCTCAAAATCTTAGAGATTTCAGGTCGTTTTCCCGGACGATTTTTTTCATAGAATCCAAAAGCACTACCATTAATGAAGTATTTTTTTTTTGAAAAGAAAAATTTTGATCATAAATTCATTGCAGATACATTTTTCACTGACTGATCATGCAATGATGCAACATCAATTGACATAATTACAGCTAATTGTCTATCTCATCATCTCATGTAATTACACTGAGTTTTTCAATCATTGAACTAATTAGTTTGAACAACATGAGTAGTTCATGTAGCATTAATTACTGATGGTAAATATATACTGAAATCTGATAATTATTTGAATATATATTGATATGGTCATTGATTTGGAATGAAACGTAGAAAGAATGTAATTATTTTTCATTATTTAAATATATGAACTTAGAGGTTGAAAACCAATATCGAATCTTATTGACATTATTATTGAAGATGTATTTATAGTGAATATTAACTGTTAAAGAAAATTGTATTCGTATTATTTTTACACTATATTAACTTCACATTTCAAGAATAAACTTTACTAATTGTAATGCTTTTAGGTACTCCATTATTATTGGTCATGGTAAGTGACGACCAGATTTAAAATTTGAAATTAATAGGAAATTAAAAATTCATTTGAGAAATTAACATCATACGGAGACTCCATTCATTGATTGCACATTATAAATTATTCATTAGATTGCAATATATAATATAAATCTTATGAGGGGTAAATATTATTGATTTATTAATATTTTGACAGACATTAATATGCATTGGTACTCTTGAGTACACTTCGGACCGCCAATGAATTTTTTGGCCAACATATGAATCAAGTCTTGTCATTAATATCGTAACAATATACAGTATGTCCCACTAAAAAGTACTCAATATTTTTCAATTAAATAAGCTTGCTATGAAGAGAAATATATTTATGTAGTAGTATGTATCTTTAATAGAAGGTTTTATATTGTTTATTTATTTATATGCTTGCAAATTCTATTGAATGAATTCATTAGAATTTGAAAGCATAATAATGAAAAAATAGTATTAAAACTTAGTATTAAAGATGAATTTATATATACATTTCTATTTATAGCAAACTTATTTAATTTTGATATTTTTTGTGGGAGATTGTGTATAGTAATATTCTACCATAAATTTCATTTCAACCATATTTTGAAGTTACTTTCTACTCTTCTTATAACTTTCATTCCATTGCTGATTTCAAATGGTAGTCTTCATAATCGGGATTCTGAGAAAGCTCATCCTTAAATCTGATTGATGTTCTTCCCAGAAGGTAATCTCAAAGAAAATAAGCAGTAAATCTTGACAAAAGCAGTCGTAGCCTATCTACCAAAATATACTGAGCACAAATGTATACGAGATTCCTCTTCTCAGAATTGAGATTCTCTTAAATTTTGGTAGAAGAATGGGAGTAATTCCAACTGAATACGTATACATATTTGTTTGAAATTAATGATTTTTCAATAAAAATATGTTACTATGATACCAAAGTAACAATATTTTTATGGGCAGAATTTTCTAATATTGTTACAATTTTGAGTCAAATGATCTAATTTCACTCAATTTGTTAATTTATTTTTCATTTGGTTTTTCAATGTTTATATAACCGAGGTAACATTGAGATATACCCGGAATATTCCCTCGATATCTATATATTCCCTCATTATCCGCTATTGTAAAATGATATCGAGGGAATATTCCAGAAATTAGTGAAAATTAGTTGATCCCCTAACGATATCGAGGGAATATTCCAGAAATTAGTGAAAATTAGTTGATCCCCTAACGATATCGAGGAAATATTCCAGAAATTAGTGATAATTAGTTGATCCCTAACGATATCGAGGTGATATTCCAGGAATTAATGAAAACTTGTTGATCCACAAAGGATATCGAGGGAATATTTCAGGAATTACTAAAAATTAGTTAATTCCCTAACAATATCGAGGGAATATTCCAGGAATTAGTGAAAAAAAATAGTTGATCCCCTAAAATTTATAAAAGAAACGATTATAAAAAAAATAATCTATGAAATATGAAACTATATTTATCGATGATAACTTTAAGATGCACTTGAGTTATCATATTGCATAAAGTTCATTAACAATCCTACTTCTACTGTGTCCAGGATGGTCTAGTGGTTAGCGTCGCAAGCAGAAGTCAACAAGGTGTGGGTTCGAGACCCGGAAGCACCACTTCATTTCTTTCTCCATTTCTTTCCATTTAATTTCTATATAACAATATGCATCAATCTACTAATTCATATAAAGTCAAACGTACACGTACAAATGCAGTATATGCTAGGAAATATTACTTTTGGTATCCTTCTTTTTATATCCTTCCTATATTCTAGATATTGAGGGAATATCCCCTCACATTCCCAATTTTATTCCCTTGTTATCGAGGGAATAAAAATTTCGGTATTCCTTGCCCCTCCCTTGATATCAAGGGAGTATTCCAGGGATAATATATTTAAATCCCATCATTATTCCCTCGATATTATTTGGGGATATCCCCATATCGCAAAAAAAGCCAAAATAGAGCATCCCCTCGATAACACTGGGGATATCAAGGGAAAAATCCTAGAAAATTTACCCGGAATAACACGGGAATAATTTCTTGTTACCTAGGAACAAGTATGTACGAAGTGATTCTTTGTCAAATTAACAAAAATATCTCAAGTATGCTGCATAACTGATGAGATTACTTTATGATTACCTTAAAGGTCCTCTCCAGGCTCCGGGAAAAAAAGAGTTTATAACATAATATTATAGAACTAAGGTCTACGATAATTATTCTGAAAACTGCATACAATTAAGTTCAGTATACATTTTATAATTTTTTTTATAGTTTTTAATACTATGTGAGCAACAATTGAGCGAATCACTAATCTGATGCTCAAGAAGAAGATTGTATACTCTTTGTTTTGATTACAAATTTGAATTTTATATACAAACTATGCGTTTTCGGCCTTTATTTAAGATATTAATTGTTTCCTGAAGTATATAAACGTTTCTATAATAAGTTCACTCAATTTTATACCTTTACATGAATTAATAATGGATTTATTAAACCTATTACCTAGTTGACAATCAAAACAAATGGTGTACATTCTTTTTCTTCAGGCTGAAAATTTCTTAAATTAGTAAGTCGGAAGTAAAATAGGTTTTGTAGAGTTTTGATTATAAAAATCTTTAAAAGCATATAAAATTAAAAATATGCTACCAAATTCGATGCGGTTTGCAGCAAAGTAATAAGAAACATTAGCCTCGTTGAATAAGGCAATAAAAATATTTGCTTGGAGGGGACCTTCAACGAGTTCAAATAGTATATACAGGGTGACCCACTATTTTGAATTGATATAAATATTGTATTTATAAATGAATAATGAATCCTAAGGAATGATGGTTTTACAAGTAAAAATATACCATTATTGTTTTGCTAGAACTTTAATTTCTATTCAATTTTAAATAAAATATTTATATTAATTAATTAAAGTTGGGTAAACTTTTTCGTGGGTCACCCTATACAATTTTGCTTTCACAAAAATGAGGTTTAGCTTCAAAAGGGTAAATGTACAATACGCAGGCCTGATAGTTACAGTTAAAGGATAAGTACTACTCCTATAATAGGATTGAATCCACTGATGCAATGACTGTTGATGTTCTAATTAACCTAATGGATGATGAACAAATGATGAATTATTTTACCTATGAAAAATTCATAATTGTTAAAATAAAAAATTGTAACTTATTTGATATACCTATAAGACTATCAAATACATTCACTGTGTAAATGGTTTTTTGATGATCACATAATAATTCTTCCTCTGGTAATTTATTATGGTCAGTAATTGATTCATTCCCCTATGATAGTATTCTTAAATTCTTGGATTAATTTTTTTCTTATACACGTATTACCTAGTGTCCTAGATTTACTATCAGAGAAAATATTCTCCGCATGATGTTAATTAAACAAATCACAGTTTTCTAATTACCTACTATTTTCAAATTTTACAAATTTGTCATCGTGTACCCAAAACAATTATAACTATCTACAAGCATTACAATTAGTAATGTATCTTTTTGGAAATATGAAATTAGTAAACTATCATAAGAACATTGATACACTTTTCTTTGACTGTACATAGTCAATTTATCGACTGCAATTTGTCACTCTATTATTTTCCTTTCTTGGCTTTTGTCACCGTAATCGTTTCATGCAGTACATTGATTCCAGGCAATTTGGGTCGACCAGTTCATCCGATAGGAATTTATGACTGTGATACTTTTGACAATGTTATCAGTTGGCTCTTACATGCGAGAGAAGACAGCTGAGATAAACTCAACTGATTGATGATGTTTGTTGTTACGAATAGCTTGGATGGTTAGATGATTGAAAAATGACTTGCAGGGTCAAAAGACGAAACTCTTTCTTCAGAATTTCAAAGGAAAATATTTATTCAATCATTCTTACTCCGTATTATTTAACAGAAATAAGTTTTTGGTGAATTTTCCTATGCTATTTATTTAAAACTTTCATAATCTGTATATTAAAATATTTCTTATTCTGGTTAATTAAAATTGTATTGTAAATTGACATATAAATTCCATTTACCATTTTGTTAAAAGTTTTAATTATACAGAAAATCGCAATAATACAGCTGGACAATATTTCTTGGATGTTTTTAATTAGTTCTACGTTAACAAACTTAACGATATTTTTTTCTAAATTAAATATAATTTGCCTTTTGTGTGTGTATATTATTGTGTATATTATATGTTTATTATTTTAACGGACATTACAATTTTTTTAATTTCAAATAAAGTGATGGATCTAAATAACCTTCATTTACTAGTAATATAAGTGGAGGATCTGACAGATAATTATTTTATCCTTTATCTTATTATTTTATCCTTTATCTTATTATTTTATCCTTTACCTGATTATTTTATCCTTTATCTGATTATTTTATCCTTTATCTGATTATTTTTCCTTTATCTGATTATTTCATCCTTTATCTGATTATTTTATCCTTTATCTGATTATTTTATCCTTTATCTGATTATTTTATCCTTTATCTTATTATTTTATCCTTTATCTTATTATTTTATCCTTTATCTGATTATTTTATCCTTTATCTGATTATTTTATCCTTTATCTGATTATTTTATCCTTTATCTGATTATTTTATCCTTTATCTGATTATTTTATCCTTTATCTGATAATTTTATCCTTTATCTGATTATTTTATCCTTTATCTGATTATTTTATCCTTTATCTGATTATTTTACCCTTTATCTGATTATTTTATTCTTTATCTGATTATTTTATCCTTTATCTGATTATTTTATCCTTTATCTGATTATTTTATCCTTTATCTGATTATTTTACCCTTTATCTGATTATTTTATTCTTTATCTGATTATTTTATCCTTTATCTGATTATTTTATTCTTTATCTGATTATTTTATTCTTTATCTGATTATTTTATCCTTTATCTGATTATTTTATCCTTTATCTGATTATTTTATCCTTTATTTGATTACTTTATTCTTTATCTGATTATTTTATCCTTTATCTTAGTTCTATGCTCGATATAACTAAGGGTTATCCTCAACATTTTGACACAATTCTGACCTTTAATTGAAGAGAAAAGACAGTAAAGGATCTATCTACCTAACATTGGGAACACTTTCTTAATCATATCGTATAAAAAACCTAAATACTACTAAAACCCTTTTTTCCCATATTTCAATTTCCAACAATTAAATACTTTAATTCTATATACATTATATCTATAATACATACTCATGTTAATAATCTACGCACATCCAATATCCAGTAGCTATATTGCATATCCCAAAACTAACGATGCATCTCTATTAATATGTTTACTTCCTGTTCGACTAATGGTTTGGAAATATACAGGAGCTTAGCCGAGCTGATGAATCAGCAGGTGTTGATTTAGGCTATTTACACGTAGAGGGAAACGTATGTCTTATATAAATCTTTCTGGTGTTTTTCTTATGTTAATTACAAATTTATGTTCCATAATTATGTATATTTTTCATAATCCAATTAAACGAATGATGTTTGAAACAGATTAGTTTTAACCCAGAGTTACCTTTTGCATAAATTACATACATTTTACATACAGTTACTTTCAAAATACATACCTACATATCGAGAATGCTCTTCAGAGTGTAGCACTTAATGTCTTGAAGCGGGCGAATCTTTGTGTGCAGCAATATGGAGGCCACTTCCAGCACCTTCTATAATATGTATTTCTTGTTATTAATCACTAGTACGGTATTGGTTATTGAAAATAAATTATATTCGAATGCAAGTACGTATTATGGATAAACATATTCTGATTTTAAACAAAAACAAAATATCTCAAAAATCAAAATATAAATTTATTTTTTAATTAATTCGTGTCAATATAGTTGTAGCCCGTAGTCATGATACTGTCACAAGTGATTTGTTTCTCCTTTTGATATGTATTTCCCAAGTGGTGAACCAGTGGCCAAAATTATATCGCGTCTTGCAGGACGCTAAAATCCTTATTTTTGGGTCACGTGACTGGCAATCTAGCGTCAGTTTAATGGAGAAATGATATAACTGAAACAAAATTTAATGGAGAAATGATATAACTGAAACAAAATTTAATGGAGAAATGATATAACTGAAACAAAATAAGGTTTTACACCGTCTTCCTTAGCGTCCTGCAATCGTTGCAACACTTCCTCTCTCTAGTATAGTTCATCATAACTCTATGGGTGAACCAGTGGCCAAAATTATATCGCGTCTTGCAGGACCGTTAATTCCTTATTTTGGGGTCACTTAACTGGCAATCTGGCGTCATTTCAATGGAGTAATGATAAAACTGAAACAAAATAAGGTTTTCAGCGTCCTGCAATCGCTGCAACACTTCCTCTCTCTAGTATAGTTCATCATAACTCTATGGTATTTCTAAACAAAAAGTGTTACACACGGACAGACAGACTGACGCAGCTCTTATTATAGTATAGATATAGATTAAAAATCCACTCTTCCTGAATATTTTGGTGTATTATTTTTTTTTTCGTCAGAATAACTATGAATAAAAGCAACTGAAAGATATCAAAAATGTTGAAGCACACTGTATGTTGCTTTTCCATTTTCCGTTCAGTCTTCTAATAGCCTATATATTTACTAACTGTGTATTTTTATATTTGTTCCAATGAAATAATATTAGGTTAGTCGCTCACTTTCATTTCCTGTTTAGTCGATAAACAATAGTAATTCTGTTACAAAATCATTGAAGTTAAAATCCTAATTAATAAACAATCAGATATGAAAATCCCTAAAAGTCTTATATCTTTTATTAAACTCTGATAAGATACATAAAAATCTTTTTGACTATTCTATTTACTGTGGATTAATTAGACAATATTATTTCGATGTTACATTAATAAAAAAAATCCAATTATTTCGGGAGTGCTTATTTTTTATCATTATGAAAGAAGATTTTTAGCGCGAGACAATATATAAGAAGCTCAAATCAAGTCACAAAATACTGAGAAACATGAATTACAAAATTTTCTTCCTACAACAAAATGAAAATGAATTTGAAAATAGGCTTATTGAAATTTCAGAATTGTAATTAGGTTTTTCAAAAGAATTTAAATTCGCTGCTTGTATCTTTCAATGTTTTCAATAAACAAAAGCATTAATTAGAAGCCTACGCAACAGCAGCAAACAGTCACAATCGTTTAAAGTATTTTTTATCTATAATGTCAAGCACCCCCGCATCTTTCCTACAAATAATTAAACTCTGTCAGCAACTTATTATCAAACTAATTTTAACTGTTCCTTTGCTTTCTCAAGAATCAAATTAATATTCAAATATTATTTGTGTTTTATTTCAAATTGAATTATATTTACAATAACAATTAAAACTTGTGAATTATGTAATCAATCTAAACTTTATATTTACACAATTAATATAATGTTGTGATTTGAAAATTCTGTTTATTCAATATTTTCTCCTTCGAGTTTTTCAACTTAGAAAATATATCAAAAATTTTCTTCTTTATAAATTCATCAACTTGCGTGATCATTAATTCAAAGGATTTTCTTGATGAAAACTTTTTTGAAAAGTAACTTGAACTAACTAACTACCTAACTCATTAAATTGCCTTCTTTAAGGTTATTAATATACATCATTATTAGTACTCCTATTTGAATAGATAATTATTTATTATTGCCACGGAAGTGTTATGAATGTTGAATTATTATTTAAAACATTAAAAATTTAATTGATTTCAAATACCGAGAAGTACCACGACAACAGTCACATTATTTTGTGAAAAAAAATGTTTTGCATATGCACAGAATTTTTGAAGATGTAATAATAATTATGTGTCTAATCAATGATCATCATTACACTACTGCCGTTATTTTCAATTATAGCTAATTGTTTTTATTATTACAATTTACAGAAAAGAAGTTACAGGAAAAAGTATTATCTATTTGTTTAGTCGTAAATCAGATTAGCGGTTTTAAGAAAAAGTTCACGGAGATCAAATTGGGAAATTTAATATCCGTATATTTATAACTATAATAAAGTTTTAGTTAGTAGAATTAATTTTCATTCTAAAATTCTTTTATTGACTTTCATTTTCAATCTGATTTGTTTCTTGAGCTATACCAATATTAGATTTTGTTAATCTCAAGTACGACATTGAATCTAAAATGATAATTGAAAGTATATTAAAGAGAAATTTTAAATTTCAATTCTGAATGATTGTTCTTTCCTTCAATTCTCCTGAAATGATTTCATTAATAAGTCGAGGTCAAGTTGAGTGAGTATAGTCTCCATAAGACTGTGACTTACAAAGCAACGGGTATAGCCTCCATAAGACTGTGACTTACAAAGCAAAGGGTATAGCCTCCATAAGACTGTGACTTACAAAGCAACGGGTATAGCCTCCATAAGACTGTGACTTACAAAGCAAAGGGTATAGCCTCCATAAGACTGTGACTTACAAAGCAATGAGTATAGTCTCCATAAGACTGTGACTTACAAAGCAAAGGGTATTGTCTCCATAAGACTGACTTACAAAGCAAAGGGTATAGTCTCCATAAGACTGTGACTTACAAAGCAAAGGGTATAGCCTCCATAAGACTGTGACTTACAAAGCAATGGGTATAGCCTCCATAAGACTGTGACTTACAAAGCAAAGGGTATAGTCTCCATAAGACTGTGACTTACAAAGCAGTGAGTATAGTCTCCATGAGACTGTGACTTACAAAGCAAAGGGTATAGCCTCCATAAGACTGTGACTTACAAAGCAAAGGGTATAGCCTCCATAAGACTGTGACTTACAAAGCAAAGGGTATAGCCTCCATAAGACTGTGACTTACAAAGCAATGGGTATAGCCTCCATTAGACTGTGACTTACAAAGCAAAGGGTATAGCCTCCATAAGACTGGGACTTACAAAGCAAAGGGTATAGCCTCCATAAGACTGTGACTTACAAAGCAAAGAGTATAGCCTCCATAAGACAGTGACTTACAAAGCAAAGGGTATAGCCTCCATAAGACTGTGACTTACAAAGCAAAGTGTATAACCTCCATAAGACTGTGACTTACAAAGCAAAGGGTATAGCCTCCATAAGACTGTGACTTACAAAGCAAAGGGTATAGCCTCCATAAGACTGTGACTTACAAAGCAATGGGTATAGCCTCCATTAGACTGTGACTTACAAAGCAAAGGGTATAGCCTCCATAAGACTGGGACTTACAAAGCAAAGGGTATAGCCTCCATAAGACTGTGACTTACAAAGCAAAGAGTATAGCCTCCATAAGACAGTGACTTACAAAGCAAAGGGTATAGCCTCCATAAGACTGTGACTTACAAAGCAAAGTGTATAACCTCCATAAGACTGTGACTTACAAAGCAAAGTGTATAGCCTCCATTAGACTGTGACTTACAGAGCAGAGGGTATAGCATCCATAAGACTGTGACTTACAAAGCAATGGTGGACTCATTGAAGATCCTCTCAGTGTTTCTCTAATTGATCTCAATCTAATCTGACTCTCTTCTTGACAGTCAAATGATTGAGTTGTGATGTGTGTTTGGGTTTGGTTTTGACTTGTTATGTCAGACAGGGACATTTGAAAGCAATTGGTGTGGTTTACCTGAACACACATTGAAAACGATTGGTCGGGATTTTACATCTGAAAAATTATTTGAAATTATTCTAAATTCTCGGTTCAAATAGGGTTCTTTTCATTTTTTGAAGAAATTGATTCGTGCAAATATGAGTAGCTGATTTTTTTATGAGAATAATATCTATGTACTATTGCTATTCACTTTAAATTATAAGTTTTACTTCTTATAATATATGTATTCCGGTTTATTTATTATTTAATATATTTATTATTATTTATGATATTCTTTTCAAATTCTTACTGATTCTTACTGATTGATTTCCTTGTATATATTGAAAAATTCAAGATTATAAAAATTATAATTGAAACTTCGTGTTCCTAATAAATATATAGAAATCTCCATAAAATCTTATTCAACCTGTTGGATATCAAATTGTATTTTAAGAATGATTAGTGTTGGTGAATTAAACTTATTCTGAAAACTGAAATATAGTAGAAAACTTTCCATAACTACTTTCATCTCTTCATTGACACTTCTCTAATAAATGTTTTGTATGTGTCTCTACTATATTCAATCGGATTCTCTTTACAAAATCTAAAGATTCGGGTAATGTTCGTAAGGGCTCAATTGTTGGTTGTAAAGTTAACTAAGTTTCTGCTCGTATCACATCAGGAGATTACATCCTCTATCATCAAGTTAATCACTTTTTTATGATATGCATTACGAAGATCTCTCCTGGAGTCTGCAAATATACCCATCCAAATCATTAAGTTGATTGCACGAACAACACTTTGGGCCACCATTTGCAGTATCACGTACGTAGTTTGTACTCCAACGAGATTTTAGGCTCTAAGCACTCTCAACAGTATTTAGGATACGACTGGAAAATATTGATAGTTTTGTATACCTATTTCGTTAAAAAGTTTATGGTTATTAGATTATAGACATAAAGCATCTTATAATGATTTATTAAATAAATTTATACTGATAATTTCCTTAGTGTGTTTATTTATTTGGTGTCCGCTTTTACTCGACGGGTATTAATCATTATACGCATGGGAATATATTGTTATGAAATTTATATTCATGTTTTTATTCAATTTTTAAATGTATTTTATCTATGAAAAAAGTATAAGTTTATGCAGAAAAATAAATTTTATTTGAATTCATTAAAAAAAACTAACAACAGGAAATGAATTACTATTAAAGACCCGTTATTTTTAACGGGAAACTACACTAGAACTTGAATAATTTACATTGAAAAATCGTTGATGTTATTCATATAGTTTTTAATTATTGAAGATAATGAACCAGAATTTAAACAAATAAAAGTAACGTATTTTAATCAGTCAATCAGTATATAAGTAAGCATTATTGACAAGTCTAGGGAAATTACAACCAATATTTTAGTTGGTATTATTGGCAAGTCTAAGGAAATTACTACTAATATTTTAGTATTATTGGCAAGTCTAGGGATATTACAACCAGTATTTTAGTTAATAATATTGATAAATCTAGGTAACTTACAATCAGTATTTTAGTTAGTATTATAGACAAGGCTAGGGAAATTACAACCAGTGTTTTAGTTAGTATTATTGGCAAGTCTAGGGAAATTACTACAAGTATTTTAGTTACTATTATTAACAAATCTAGGGAACTTATAACCAGTATTTTAATTAGTATTATTGACCAGTCTAGGGAAATCACAAACAGTATTTCAGATAGTATTCTTGAAAAGTCTAATGAAACTTGTACCGTTATTTAAGTTAGTAGTATTGAAAATTGTAACAGATATATTCTCTAATTTTCTATTAAAGTAATAAAATAATCCTACAAATAAACCAAAATAGAAAAATAGACTGATATTTCTCTTGCTTATATAAAGCCTATATCAATTCAATACCTATATTCCATTAGACTTCGCTCTCAACTATAACACATGTTCGTGAATAAGAACAATTTACATGATATAGTTCTTAAAGGCCATTTATTTGTTTTATCTCGATGTGAATTGAAGTCTATCGAGTTAGAATAGCTTCGGTGTGTCCTTTGAATCTCAAATAAGTATGTGACTCGAATTCTTTAATCTCATTCTAACAAATCGCAGTGGCACGATGAATTTACTGATGTTATTTAATGTTAGTTATATTGTATTGAGAATTTAATTTACTTCAAGATGTAACTTAAGTATTTTTTGTGTTGAGAGTAACTTATGCATGTTTATAGGTTATGATGGTCAAGCAGTACCTACTTTCTAATGGTTAGATTGGTTTATGAAATGAGTTAAATCCCGACTCTCTGAATACTGTGAGTGTCTGTGATATCACATATTCATATATCATCATATATAAAATAAATAAATACATATAAAAAAATATATAAATGCATATATAAAATACCATAAAAATTCATATAATTTTTTTAGCTCTTCATCTTTTTTTATAACTGTGAGATATTATTATGTTGTACTCAGGTTATTATTAGAATACCCACAGTTTATTAATACTCAATAAAATTATATCAATACATTGTTTATTATTTCTTTCTTTAATAATTATTTGTTAGTAATTGTTCATTGTTTCGATGATAACTATTATAATATTAAATGAAGGTTTCGTTAAAGTTCCTTCGAAAATTGAAATTCATTCCTACCTCAATTTTTTAAATTTATTCAAAGCAGCTTTAAGGAAAAAGAACTTTGAATACGTCCTATTTTATTTACATCAATTAAGTGTATATACCTTGCCGTCTATATTAAATAAGACATGCACATTGCCTATGAAAATAAAGATAGATAGTGATAAAATGCTATTAAAATTAATATACAATTAGAAACTGTTCCCTATAGAGCGGCATTCAAAAGTTTCTGTACGATCTCTCTTCCCTTTCCGTTTTCACGCTTCTGATGATAGAAGAGCAAACACGGAGGGCAAGTTTTACCAACTACTGCAATCTTGACTCAACAGTGACTCAATGAGACTCAACAGAGACTCCCCTGACTCAGTGAGACACTTCTGACTCAATGAGTTATTCCAGAAGTAAACACAAGGGCAAATATTAGACCAAGCAGAAGCACTGATTCAGATGATCTTTGAAATTAAACTCTATATGATGAGAGGAAGTTCTGTGATTAACTTTCATAGAAATAGTCTGTAAAATGGTACAAAATAATTATATTTTTTGAGCATTTGGTTACTTGAAAAAGTTGATAAATTTTCATAATAATAATAAAAACTAATAATATTTTTTTTCCTGAATTGATAAAATAGGTAGGAAACGTATTAATTTCAATCTTTTGAATTAAATAACTTTTTGATTTTTATAATATGTAAATAACATCATCTTATAATACTGGAAAACTATAATTTATTGAAAGAAAACCAATGAAGTCACGAGTGTTATATAATATTTTAATAATTAATTTGAAAAGTGAATTTCCTTCGGTTAAAATCCCTTATTATATGTTTTAGTTTCTGATTCTCACAAGAAAGTATCGGCTAAAAATATTTCCACTGCAATCTAACATGCGACCACCATAGAATATACAACAAGCCTATCACGTGTCAACAATTTTCTAATTTATTTATCTTTCTAAACAGTAATTTTTTAATCCAATCTCTTGTTTGTGGATGTTAACATTGTGAATAAAATAAAATTATTTTCAGAACGATCCGACCTGAGAAAAGAATCTATCACGTGTCTTTATAGAATTATATTTTGTTGAAAAAGAAAATATTTTACAATTATAAACAAGAATAATGTAATCTGCACATGAAAGAAAATTAATAAAGAATCCTTGTAAAATGAATTTTAGAAAATTAAAATCATGATTTTAATTAATACATGTTGGAAATGAATACGTAAAGCTTCATTTGCTCGGCTAATATTCATTACACTATTATTATATTATATTGTTGATAATGATGCCAATTGATAATGTATGTAATTACAGTATGGGCCACAAAAATGTTTCCACTTTTTCAAATAATTGTAAATCGTCAACTAATGGATGAAAAAACTTTATCCTGGTCTCTTTTTCTCCGCCTCTTATTGTACTATTTGCAATTAAAAACATTTTCGAACTGATGGACATAGTTTAAGAACAGGTAAGCAAGTAGTGAGGGTGATTATTTTTGTCATTGCGCGAAGGTTATTCTTGGAGCTAACTCTGTGATTTTACTAACTAAAAGGCAGTGAATAAACGGAAAAAAATATTAATAATTTGAAACATTATAATACAGGATGCTTACACTTCTTGCTCAGAAACTATTTGGAAATAGAACAACTTCAGTTACATTTTGATCTCATCAAAGTTTTCACTCTTAAATATTCGTTCTTCGCTTGTTCATTGCATGGTTAAGGCCTGTTTCACACTTCCATTTTTAACACCGCAGAAAAAAGCTCTTCTTAAAATGTGTTTACACTAGCGATTTTTAATGGCTGATGGAAACATCACATTATTTTTTTTTTCTTCAGCAATAAAAAACGCAAGTTTGAACACATTCTTAGAAGAGCTTTTTTCCGCAGTGTTAAAAATGGAAGTGTGAGGTGGGCCTTACCATGCAATGAACAAGCGAAGAACGAATATTAAGAGTGAAAACTTCGATGAGATCAAAATGTAACTGAAGTTGTTCTATTTCCAAATAGTTTATAGGGAAGAAGTGTAAGTAAGCACCCTGTATAACAATATCTACAATTATCTTTTTCCCCTTTTATTCACTGCTTTTTAGTAAGTAAAATCACAGAGTTAGCTCTAAGAATAACCTTCGCGCAATGCCAAAAATATTCACCCTCACTCTTTGCTTACCTGTTCTTAAACTATGTCCATCAGTTAAGAATAGTTTTAACCTGTTAATAGTACAATAAGAGGCAGAGAAAAAGAGACCAAGATACATTTTTTCCGTCCATTAGTTAACGATTTATTAGTATTTGAAAAAGCAAAAACATTTTTGTAGCCCATATTGTATAATTGAGAATATTAATTAATGTACACGACCGGGGGGAAGATTTTATTCTCTTCGTTTACTGAATAAAAGTGAAAGCTGTGTGAATATTGAGTTTTAATATATATTTACACTTATTATTATAATAAAATCTATATTTGCAAACATCATCAAAAAATATTAATCAAGTTAAATTATTTCATGTAATAATAAACTTTTGATATTTTTCAACTGACGAATTTAATTATTTAAAATATCCTTCGCTATACCTTTGAAATAATTCAAATCCATTTCTTGACGGTTTTCTCGCATTTGTTGCCGACATTTGATATACAAGAGGAAAAGATCCTTGGAAGCGAATAAATAAATATTTTTCTTGAAATTCAATAGTTTTCTCTAAGAGGTTTGAAGTCTTTCAAGATATCTTACAAAGCTCTTTAATGATTTCAGCTTGTCAAATTCTTGTTCTCCTGAATGAAATCGAATAACAAGTAAACTAAAAATAAAAGATTGTCTTGAGTCATATATAATAATGGTTTATTATTTTAAATGATATGATAATGTGCAGTTGAATCATGATATTATTTATATTAAACAGAAACTCTTAATAAAGTACAATTGAAGAATTATTTTATATTGGTTGAATATAATTGCCGTTCTTTTCTTATAGATACAATGATACAATTTTATTGAATAAATGATAATGTACGAAAGAACAGGTACATAAATCTAAAAACAAGCCCTTATATAAAATCCACTACTTGAGTCCACCTTTTCGTGCATTGGATTAAATATATATATTCCAATATACAGTTTTATCCAATAACCTAAATCTTCCCTATTTTGTATATATTCTTAAATCATTTTCTTTTCAATACTTACATGTATTTATGCTAGATATAAATATACTCTTTAGTAACATTAATTTGTAAATAGTCGAGTCTATTTCAGTTAAATACTTCAAGAAACTTGTAGAAACTTAGTTAGTCAAGAGTTTTACCACCCAATTTAAAAATAATAACCCTTCTTATAATTAGATTTCCTATCTCACTCGTTTATGTTACAGGATTTTTTAAGATCATATAAAACAAGATATGTATTTTATTCAGTACTCGAATCTTAAGTGAGGTCATGATGGTTCAAACGGTAATTTTTAATAGTCGGACTGATTCATGACCTACGTTATCTTTAAATTTCTTGGTATTGTGAAGTTTGATTTGGTTTAAAAATACTGTTTTTTATCATCAAAAGCATGATTGGCAATATCCTTTTGTAATTATTTAAAAAAATGTAAATATTCTTTTCTTAAAGAATTATTTTATTGTTAAAATTTCAGTTATATATGAAATACATTGTCCACAAATAAGTTTTAAATTGAAGATGGTTCCCTTCAGAATTTTTTTCGACGTATAATTAAATGATGTAATGCAGTTGGTCTTTTCCGCAGAATAATTCAACAGTTGTATGAAAAAATGAAACTAATTTTTGAAATGAATATCCCTTGCGTCATCTGAACCCTTCAGAGGAAAACTTTTCCCGTCTTTCCCATTTCGGAAAGAAAAATTTCGGAGCCTGCTCCCTCGAATCATGAAGATTGTTTTTCATTAGAGTAAATTTGTTGCCGGATATCATATTCATTTGGCTCAATTTTACCTCAACTTCCTTCAGATTGCACGGGGAATCTTGAAGCCCGAAAAGAAAAAGATTTTTGAACATACTCCGCATCATATGTGGATGACAAAAAATTTGCATCACTCTTATGAAGATTGGTCTTCAAACCAATTTGAGTAATTGGAAAATTGAATTCAAAAGTTAGAAGATTGTTTATTCTGTCATCTTTTAACCCACACATACAGAAACTAGTTTAATGTTAGAAGAAATGTAAAAATTTGATGATTTTGGTATTTAAAAGGGACGAATGTGCAGGATAAAATTTTATAAATGTTACATTTAACCGTGTAATACCCTGAAATAAATATATGGCAGGGGACTAGTAGATTTAAATCGGTTTCACTCCTCATCATCCACATTTCAATCACTCTGATAAAGATTATTAGATCAAACAATACGTACATTATCATATCAAAACCATTATCCTTTAATAAACTGTAAATACTATCGAAACAGAGTTATATTTAATTTATAATTAATAAATTTACATTCTTATAGTACAGTAGAACTCCAATATAGGTAACTCCTCTATAGTGAATGAGTTAAGATGTAGACTCTATAGTGAACAAATTCACTCTAGTTAGTCATAAATTAGCCTATATTTTTCTAAAACTATGCCAATTAATCGCAAACTAAACAAAATTTATTCACTATACAGGCTACATCCAACTTATTCACTATTGAGGAATTCACTATATCGGAGTTCCACGGTATATATGTAGGTATTTCTCTATATCAAATAGACCTCCATGCAAGAAAATTTGTTCATTATTCAGGCTACATCCGACTCATTCACTATAGAGGAGTTCCCGGGTATATATGTAGGTATTCCTGTATATCAAATAGACCTCCATGCATGAAAATTCTCAAAGCGTTCCTCCGCAGTGTATTTGATCGCATAAAGGATATTATTTGATCTTATTACGCACACACCAACTCAGAAAGTTTCAATTCATTTCTCTTTAGTCGCTTATGGCAAATGATTTAACTTGTACTCTCACCAGGGTAGATATTTTTATGACTTTGAAAATATATAACAGTTAAGTAAATTCTTGAACAATTTTTGTGATGGGTCTTAATTATGAGTATAAATTTATATACCTACATATATATATATTTATTTAAGACGATATTTTTTTTATTAAAAACAAGAAACAAGAAGAATATTATACAATGTACTGTCTAGTATTAAATTCTCAATTTAAATTATATATTTAAATCAAAACTCCAATGTTTTCTATCCAGTATTCAAAATAGTTTTATATAATTCAATTATAAATACTTCAGAAAAATGTACACATTATGTTCGAACTAATTTGTCTTCAATGGTCTACATCACTCTACTTTTTTATATCTCTATTCATTAGAACTAATGTTACTGATTATAAAACTGCAAACAATTTCCAACTTAGTTCGATATTTTACAGTAATATGTAATTTAATTTATCATTGTAATTCTTGTAAAACAACTTAGTTCTGTATTTTACAGTAATATGTAATTTAATTTATCATTGTAATTCTTGTAAAACAACTTAGTTCTGTATTTTACAGTTATATGTAATTTAATTTATCATTGTAATTCTTGTAAAACAACTTAGTTCTGTATTTTACAGTTATATGTAATTTAATTTATCATTGTAATTCTTGTAAACCAACTTAGTTCTGTATTTTACAGTTATATGTAATTTAATTTATCATTGTAATTCTTGTAAAACAACTTAGTTCTATATTTTACAGTTATATGTAATTTAATCTATCATTGTAATTCTTGTAAACCAACTTAGTTCTATATTTTACAGTAATATGTAATTTAATTTATCATTGTAATTCTTGTAAAACAACTTAGTTCTGTATTTTACAGTTATATGTAATTTAATTTATCATTGTAATTCTTGTAAAACAACTTAGTTCTATATTTTACAGTTATATGTAATTTAATTTATCATTGTAATTCTTGTAAACCAACTTAGTTTTATATTTTACAGTTATATGTAATTTAATTTATCATTGTAATTCTTGTAAAACAACTTAGTTTTATATTTTACAGTTATATGTAATTTAATTTATCATTGTAATTCTTGTAAAACAACTTAGTTCTATATTTTACAGTTGTATGTAATTTAATTTATCATTGTAATTCTTGTAAAACAACTTAGTTCTGTATTTTACAGTAATATGTAATTTAATTTATCATTGTAATTCTTGTAAAACAACTTAGTTCTGTATTTTACAGTAATATGTAATTTAATTTATCATTGTAATTCTTGTAAAACAACTTAGTTCTGTATTTTACAGTAATATGTAATTTAATTTATCATTGTAATTCTTGTAAAACAACTTAGTTCTGTATTTTACAGTAATATGTAATTTAATTTATCATTGTAATTCTTGTAAAACAACTTAGTTCTGTATTTTACAGTAATATGTAATTTAATTTATCATTGTAATTCTTGTAAAACAACTTAGTTCTATATTTTACAGTTATATGTAATTGAATTTATCATTGTAATTCTTGTAAAACAACTTAGTTCTATATTTTACAGTTATATGTAATTGAATTTATCATTGTAATTCTTGTAAACCAACTTAGTTCTGTATTTTACAGTAATATGTAATTTAATTTATCATTGTAATTCTTGTAAACCAACTTAGTTCTGTATTTTACAGTAATATGTAATTTAATTTATCATTGTAATTCTTGTAAAACAACTTAGTTCTGTATTTTACAGTAATATGTAATTTAATTTATCATTGTAATTCTTGTAAAACAACTTAGTTCTGTATTTTACAGTAATATGTAATTGAATTTATCATTGTAATTCTTGTAAAACAACTTAGTTCTATATTTTACAGTAATATGTAATTTAATTTATCATTGTAATTCTTGTAAAACAACTTAGTTCTGTATTTTACAGTAATATGTAATTTAATTTATCATTGTAATTCTTGTAAAACAACTTAGTTCTGTATTTTACAGTTATATGTAATTGAATTTATCATTGTAATTCTTGTAGAACAACTTAGTTCTATATTTTACAGTAATATGTAATTTAATTTATCATTGTAATTCTTGTAGAACAACTTAGTTCTATATTTTACAGTAATATGTAATTTAATTTATCATTGTAATTCTTGTAAACCAACTTAGTTCTGTATTTTACAGTAATATGTAATTTAATTTATCATTGTAATTCTTGTAAAACAACTTAGTTCTGTATTTTACAGTAATATGTAATTTAATTTATCATTGTAATTCTTGTAAAACAACTTAGTTCTGTATTTTACAGTAATATGTAATTGAATTTATTATTGTAATTCTTGTAAAACAACTTAGTTCTATATTTTACAGTAATATGTAATTTAATTTATCATTGTAATTCTTGTAAAACAACTTAGTTCTGTATTTTACAGTAATATGTAATTTAATTTATCATTGGTATTCTTGTAAAACAACTTAGTTCTATATTTTACAGTAATATGTAATTTAATTTATCATTGTAATTCTTGTAGAACAACTTAGTTCTATATTTTACAGTAATATGTAATTTAATTTATCATTGTAATTCTTGTAAACCAACTTAGTTCTGTATTTTACAGTAATATGTAATTTAATTTATCATTGTAATTCTTGTAAAACAACTTAGTTCTGTATTTTACAGTTATATGTAATTTAATTTATCATTGTAATTCTTGTAAAACAACTTAGTTCTGTATTTTACAGTAATATGTAATTTAATTTATCATTGTAATTCTTGTAAAACAACTTAGTTCTGTATTTTACAGTTATATGTAATTTAATTTATCATTGTAATTCTTGTAAAACAACTTAGTTCTGTATTTTACAGTTGTATGTAATTTAATTTATCATTGTAATTCTTGTAGAACAACTTAGTTCTGTATTTTACAGTAATATGTAATTTAATTTATCATTGTAATTCTTGTAAAACAACTTAGTTCTATATTTTACAGTTATATGTAATTGAATTTATCATTGTAATTCTTGTAGAACAACTTAGTTCTGTATTTTACAGTAATATGTAATTTAATTTATCATTGTAATTCTTGTAAAACAACTTAGTTCTGTATTTTACAGTAATATGTAATTTAATTTATCATTGTAATTCTTGTAAAACAACTTAGTTCTGTATTTTACAGTAATATGTAATTGAATTTATCATTGTAATTCTTGTAAAACAACTTAGTTCTATATTTTACAGTAATATGTAATTTAATTTATCATTGTAATTCTTGTAAAACAACTTAGTTCTGTATTTTACAGTAATATGTAATTTAATTTATCATTGTAATTCTTGTAAAACAACTTAGTTCTGTATTTTACAGTTATATGTAATTGAATTTATCATTGTAATTCTTGTAGAACAACTTAGTTCTATATTTTACAGTAATATGTAATTTAATTTATCATTGTAATTCTTGTAGAACAACTTAGTTCTATATTTTACAGTAATATGTAATTTAATTTATCATTGTAATTCTTGTAAACCAACTTAGTTCTGTATTTTACAGTAATATGTAATTTAATTTATCATTGTAATTCTTGTAAAACAACTTAGTTCTGTATTTTACAGTAATATGTAATTTAATTTATCATTGTAATTCTTGTAAAACAACTTAGTTCTGTATTTTACAGTAATATGTAATTGAATTTATCATTGTAATTCTTGTAAAACAACTTAGTTCTATATTTTACAGTAATATGTAATTTAATTTATCATTGTAATTCTTGTAAAACAACTTAGTTCTGTATTTTACAGTAATATGTAATTTAATTTATCATTGGTATTCTTGTAAAACAACTTAGTTCTATATTTTACAGTAATATGTAATTTAATTTATCATTGTAATTCTTGTAGAACAACTTAGTTCTATATTTTACAGTAATATGTAATTTAATTTATCATTGTAATTCTTGTAAACCAACTTAGTTCTGTATTTTACAGTAATATGTAATTTAATTTATCATTGTAATTCTTGTAAAACAACTTAGTTCTGTATTTTACAGTTATATGTAATTTAATTTATCATTGTAATTCTTGTGAAACAACTTAGTTCTGTATTTTACAGTAATATGTAATTTAATTTATCATTGTAATTCTTGTAAAACAACTTAGTTCTGTATTTTACAGTTATATGTAATTTAATTTATCATTGTAATTCTTGTAAAACAACTTAGTTCTGTATTTTACAGTTGTATGTAATTTAATTTATCATTGTAATTCTTGTAGAACAACTTAGTTCTGTATTTTACAGTAATATGTAATTTAATTTATCATTGTAATTCTTGTAAAACAACTTAGTTCTATATTTTACAGTTATATGTAATTGAATTTATCATTGTAATTCTTGTAGAACAACTTAGTTCTATATTTTACAGTTGTATGTAATTTAATTTATCATTGTAATTCTTGTAGAACAACTTAGTTCTGTATTTTACAGTAATATGTAATTTAATTTATCATTGTAATTCTTGTAAAACAACTTAGTTCTGTATTTTACAGTAATATGTAATTTAATTTATCATTGTAATTCTTGTAGAACAACTTAGTTCTGTATTTTACAGTTATATGTAATTTAATTTATCATTGTAATTCTTGTAAAACAACTTAGTTCTATATTTTACAGTTGTATGTAATTTAATTTATCATTGTAATTCTTGTAGAACAACTTAGTTCTGTATTTTACAGTAATATGTAATTTAATTTATCATTGTAATTCTTGTAAAACAACTTAGTTCTGTATTTTACAGTTATATGTAATTTAATTTATCATTGTAATTCTTGTAAAACAACTTAGTTCTGTATTTTACAGTTATATGTAATTTAATTTATCATTGTAATTCTTGTAAACCAACTTAGTTCTGTATTTTACAGTAATATGTAATTTAATTTATCATTGTAATTCTTGTAAAACAACTTAGTTCTGTATTTTACAGTTATATGTAATTAAATTTATCATTGTAATTCTTGTAAACCAACTTAGTTCTGTATTTTACAGTTATATGTAATTTAATTTATCATTGTAATTCTTGTAAACCATCTTATTAACAAGCGAAAAAAAAGATCAGACTATATCTGAATAGTTTAAAATCATTACCTTGAAAAAGTCATTGGGTACTAAAAGTGATAATACGATAATACATTGGGTACTAAAAGTGATAATACGATAATACATTGGGTACTAAAAGTGATAATACGATAATACATTGGGTACTAAAAAGTGATAATACGATAATACATTGGGTACTAAAAGTGATAATACGATAATACATTGGGTACTAAAAAGTGATAATACGATAATACATTGGGTACTAAAAGTGATAATACGATAATACATTGGGTACTAAAAAGTGATAATACGATAATACATTGGGTACTAAAAAGTGATAATACGATAATACATTGGGTACTAAAAGTGATAATACGATAATACATTGGGTACTAAAAAGTGATAATACGACAATACATTGGGTACTAAAAAGTGATAATACGATAATACATTGGGTACTAAAAGTGATAATACGATAATACATTGGGTACTAAAAGTGATAATACGATAATACATTGGGTACTAAAAAGTGATAATACGATAATACATTGGGTACTAAAAGTGATAATACGATAATACATTGGGTACTAAAAGTGATAATACGATAATACATTGGGTACTAAAAAGTGTTAATACGATAATACATTGGGTACTAAAAGTGATAGTACGATAATACATTGGGTACTAAAAGTGATAATACGATAATATATTGGGTACTAAAAGTGATAATACGATAATACATTGGGTACTAAAAGTGATAATACGATAATACATTGGGTACTAAAAAGTGATAATACGATAATACATTGGGTACTAAGAAGTGATAATACGATAATACATTGGGTACTAAAAAGTGATAATACGATAATACATTGGGTACTAAAAGTGATAATACGATAATACATTGGGTACTAAAAGTGATAATACGATAATACATTGGGTACTAAAAAGTGATAATACGATAATACATTGGGTACTAAAAGTGATAATACGATAATACATTGGGTACTAAAAAGTGATAATACGATAATACATTGGGTACTAAAAGTGATAATACGATAATACATTGGGTACTAAAAGTGATAATACGATAATACATTGGGTACTAAAAGTGATAATACGATAATACATTGGGTGCTAAAAGTGATAATACGATAATACATTGGGTACTAAAAGTGATAATACGATAATACATTGGGTACTAAAAAGTGATAATACGATAAAACATTGGGTACTAAAAGTGATAATACGATAATACATTGGGTACTAAAAGTGATAATACGATAATACATTGGGTACTAAAAGTGATAATACGATAATACATTGGGTACTAAAAGTGATAATACGATAATACATTGGGTACTAAAAAGTGATAATACGATAATACATTGGGTACTAAAAGTGAT